>CM072817.1:30924395-31064395 GCA_036937905.1 Salvia rosmarinus | reverse complement strand
GTGAGAAAAACAACAATAAAAAGAAGATGTCATTGCAGGGATTGAACCCACATCTATTAAATGACAAAATATATTCTAACCATTAGACTACAACACATTTTTAAATAAATTGTTACGGATTGAACCCACATCTATCAAATGACAAAAAAACATTCTAACCATTAAACTACAACATATTTGTTAATAAATTGTTATATATTAATATATACTAGGTATTTTCAAAAAAGTTGGGGGCCCATGGGCCTCCTAGGCCCCGATATAGCTTCGTTCCTGCGGTGTTCAATAGATTTTCATGCAGATTTCTGTGGTGGTTGTCGTAGTAAGTAGGTCGATTCGTTCTCTGACGGTTGCTAAGTTGCACAACCAAGATGGATCTTATGGACTAATAATGCAAGAATAAATTTTAATTTCAAGATATATATATATATATATATATATATATATATATAGGAAAATTTTAATTTATGATGATCTATCTTTGATGTTTAATTTATCATACATTGATTATAGGATATATATATATATATATATATATATAGAAAAATTTTAATTTATGATGATCTATCTTTGATGTTTAATTTATCATACATTGATTATATTCCTAACATGCTCCTATATAATTAATTGCAATACATAGGTGTTTTTTTCGTGTTTACCTGTGAATTTCTGGGACAGTAGATCAATCGTGGACTCCAGCTTTAATCTTCTACACTGTTTCCCCGATGTCTATTCTCCAATATTGAGTTAAAGCAATCTATGGAGAATACTGTAAATTTTAGCCTCCTATATATCTCTTCGTGATTTGAAAATCACAATATATGTATAGGATAATATGATTTTCTCCTACCTTGTATTTTAATGAGATATGACTCTTACATATCTAATAATTACAATAATTATCTCCAATCCCTATAGATAATTCTTTATCTAGAATAATTATCTCTTTATATCTAATAATATCATATAATATCTATCTAGATATAGGAGATATATTAAAATAAAAGAAAAGTTGGTTGGACCTATTGGTACTATTTGGTGATAATAGTCCCAATAGAGCCAGTAAATTGGCTATAATTTGACATTTTTATTTTGGTGGCTATAATTTGACATTCCTTAACTTGGATGGCTATATATATGAATTTCCACTTAAAATAATACATAAATCATAAAAAAAATCACAGAGGGACTCTAATAGGGGGGATAAAATTTCAGGCACTAACAGGTCTTGATGGACCAATGTAGGGATCGAATACAAGGAATAAAGATGGGACTAAAATGAATTAATTATCTTATGTTCAGTCCAGAACATAAATTAATTCATAAACATTTATTCATTCCACTAGAGAATAAATGCTGACTTACCCTTTTATTACCGAAGCTGAGTCGGGTTTGTACTTGACTTACGAATCCCCGTATTTAAGATATCGCACGTCCATTAATTATTTATAGCATTCTGACTGTTTAAAATAATTAATCTCTTTAATTCCTTAATTGGTACCACTCAATCTTATTATTGTAATTGAGCTAACTCAATTTGCGAGGTTAAGTATAATAAATCTTTTGAACTCCTTAAGTGGACGTCATCATCCTAAACAAATACGGTGATTCGATACAGGTAACTAGCATGACATATAAGCACTGCCACCACCCAAGATGTGGAGAATCTTAGGTTATCTCATGTAACCCTCACCCATAACAAGTCAAAGTGATGGTTAGTAACTCATACTCACCTAAAATATTATCGATGTTTAGATCAACGTAAAATCACAAAGATCTAGGTTCTTCACGACGGTCAGATAGAAGAACTCATCTCATTATGATCTATCAATACGTCAAAACGTACCAGTATAGACAAGCAACCAAGTCAAGTTATTTCTTATCTATACTGTAGCCTATACCGACAACACGTCCTCAAGTTGCCTCAGCTATGATCTTTTTTATATCTCAACTAGTTTAACCAATCATAAAGACTTCTGTGATCTTCTACACACTGTATGATCTAACTTTTGTATGAGATAATGAGACAACATATACAATCAAGTAAACAATTATGATAGGAGATTGTAATAGTGGTAACAGGAAACATTGTATACAAGCTCAACCATTCTGTTTTCAGTATAATCAACAAAGACCGCGCTTTGTCTGCTTTTAGCATGGACGCTGTGTGTCCGCGCCTTCCGACATCAGGGGCCGCCTGTGCCCCTTCTCTCACATCGTGCGACATGACTATGTTGTCTGTTGTCTCATTCTTCACGTTCTTCATCTTAGTTCTTCGTTTTTACAGATATAGTTTACAAAAAATAAATTTTAATCTAACCACGGATTTTCTCATGGTGAAAAATGATTCCAACGAAAAAATAAAGTACTTGAGCCACGATGAACGATAGATCCACAATTAATTATAATGCACGTAATAATCAAACGTAAATTAATCCAACAGAGCCAAGATACTGATCCCAGACTCTGATACCAATTGATGAAAAATCTTAATTTACCCATACTTACGAGGATCTATCTTGGAAGTTTAATTCACCATACATTGATTATATTTCTAGCATGCTCCTATATAATTAATTGCAACATATACGAGTTTTCTCGTGTTTACCTGTGAATTTTTGGGTTAGTTGGACAATGGTAGACTCCAGTTTTGATCTTTTGGACCGTTTCTCGGATGCCTGTTCTCCAATACTGAGTAAGAGTAACAATGAAAAATACCTATAAAATTTTGCCCCCTATGTTTCTCTTCGTGATTTCTGAAAATCATTATATGGCATGTGATTATCTAATATTCTCCTACCTTGTATTTATAGTGTTCTCCCTAGAATCCTAAAGAGATAGGATCCTGACACATCTAATAAATACAATAATTATCTTATTCTCTTAAGATAATTTTTATCTAGAATGATTATCTATTGATATCTAATAATATCAGATAATATCTATCTAGATATATGAGATGTATTAAATAAATAATATATTAATTAGAACATAATTCCAATGAGATTCTATAGGGGGTGGACGAAATTCACTACAGCTCCAGGTAGGAGTGTGCAAGAACCGAATCGAATCGATCGGTTTTGGTCGGTTCGGTTCAAATTTTTAATTAAAATTGGTTTTCGATTCGGTGTTCGATTTTATATTTTAGGTTCGGTCGGTAACCGAATCGAACAAAAAATAGTATTTTTATATATTTATATATTTTATATAATAATTAATTAATATTTTAATTAAATAATTTGTTTATTTAAAAAAATATATATATGTTTCGGTCGGTTTTTCGGTCCGATCGAAACCAATCGGTTTTTTTCGGTTCGGTCGGTCCGAAACTATAAATCGGTTCGATTCGGTTCAAAAAAATATTTGGTTCAGTTTTCGATTTGAAAAATTTCGGCCGCTCGGTCGAACCGACCGACCGATGCATACCCTTAGCTCCAGGCCTTAATGGGCTAGCCTCGAAATCAAATACAAGGAATAAAGATAGACCTAAAATGAATTAATTATCTTATGTTCAGCCCATAACATACTGCTTAAAATAATTAATATCTTTAATTCCTTAAGTAATACCACTCAACCTTATTTTTGTACTTGAGCTAACTCAACCTGCAGGGTTTAGTACAATAAACTTTTTGAGCTCCTTAAGGGGACGTCATCATCTTAAACAGATACGGTGACTCGATACAGGTAACTAACATGACGTAAAAGCATTGTCACCACCCAAGATGTGGAGAATCTTGGGTTATCTCATGTAACCCTCACCCATAACAAGTCAAAGTGATGGACAGTAAATCATACTCACCTAAAATCTTATCGAGGTTTAGATCAACGTAAAGTCACAGAGATCTAGGTTCTTCACGACGATCATATAGAAGAACTCATCTCACTGTGATCCATCAATACGTCAAGACATACCAGCATAGACAAGCAACCAAGTCAAGTTACTTCTTATCTATACTGCAGCCTATACCTACAACTCGTCTACAAAAGTTGTTTCAGCTGTGATCATTTTTATATCTCAACTAGCTTAGCCAATTATACAGACTTCTGTGATCTTCTACACACTGTATGATCTAACTTTTCTATGAGATAATAGGACAACATGTGCAATCAAGTAAACAATTATATACAAACTCAACCATTCTTCTTTCAATATACAAACCCCACAGCTTCAACTAGAGAATTTGAGAATAGCTGCTTCCAACGGCCATGTTTTCAGCTTCAGTTGTAGGCATTGTGACTGATGTTTGTTTCTTGGAAGACCAAGAAATCATTTTGCTTCCGAGAAATTGGCAAGTCCCAGAAGTGGATTTTCTGTCTAACATGTAACTTGTACAATCAGAGTAAGAGTAACCTGAAAGCTCAAAATTTTTGTCAGCTGGATACCACAAACCCATGTTAGGTGTGCATTGAGATATCGCAGTATCCTCTTAGCTGCTTCCATATGTGCCTCTCTTGGATCAGCCTGATATCTTGCACATACTTCTATTGCATATGATATGTCCCGTCTGTTGGGAGTAAGGTATAGCAGCGACCCAAAGATTTCTCGATATTTGATACGGTCAACTGGCTTATCTTCAGCGCTTGGTTCCACCTTCCAGTTTGTATTCATCGGAATCTCCACGGGCTTTGCTTGCTGAACTCCGAATCTGCTGATCAGCTCCTTGGTGTACTTGGTTTGACTTATGATGATGCATTCTTCTGGTTGCTTCACTTGTAATCCTAGGAAAAAGTTGATCTCTCTCATCATTAACTTCTGAAATTTCTCAGTCGTAACGTCAACAAACATCTTACATAACTTTTTAGATTTTGTTCCAAAGATAATATCGTCAACATAGATCTGGACCATGAGAATATCGTTACCATCCTTGAGAGTGAGGAGAGTCATGTGTACTGAGCCCTTCTTGAACTTCTTTTTTCTAGGTACAACGACATGATGTCGTACCAAGCTCTGGGAACTTGTTTGAGTCCATAAAGAGCTTTCTTCAGCTTGTAGACCTTGTTTGGACCTTCAGTCTCAAAATCAGGAGGTTGTTTCACATACACTTCATCTGTAAGGATACCATTCAGAAATACACATTTTACGTCCAATCTGATAAACTTTGAAACCTCAGTGCAACATAGGCTAGGAATAGACGAATGGCTCCAATCTTGCAACTAGAGTGAATGTCTCGTCGAAATCAATTCCTTGTTCTTGGTTATACCCTTTAGCCACTAGCCTTGCTTTGTTCCTGATGACATACCAATTTTCATCCTTTTTATTCTTGAAAATTCACTTCAGATCTATCATCTTATGATTAGTAGGTCTGTCCACCAACTCCTATACTGCATTCCTTAAGAACTCATTAAGTTCTTCTTGTATGGGGTTTGTCCAACTTACGTAGTTAAGCGCTTCAAGAATATCCTTGGGTAACTTGAGAGTAGAAACAACTGAACAATGCTGATTTTTTTTTTGTCAGTTGATCTGCAACGTTGGCATGGTCAGTAACTGATCTGCGGTTCTAACTTTATCTGTTGGTTCACCAAGAATGTTGTCATCTGGTGATCTTCAACCCATCTTTGATATCTTCGAACTTCGTTTGTTTTTGGGCCGACGGACGAGGGTGAACAATTGGTAGCGATCACCGGGATGATGTCAAGGATTTTTGATCTTGGTGTATGTTCTTGACAAGTTACATTGTCGGTGACCGATCTTTATCGATCCCCGAGCTAGAATCGCCTCGCTTTTCCTTAACATATGCAGGCTATGATTTGAGAGGAATTTCCAGCTGAACTAGCTCATTTCCATGGATTGCTGAGCGTATTTAGTTTTCTCTTCTCCAGGTCCCCATACAAGAACTTCGTCAATTAAGCTCAGGAGAGTGGAGTTTCTTTGAGATGACTCAACTTCCATGTTGACCTGATTCTTGTACTTAGTAATATTTTCATCAAAAACAAGATGAGATGTTACTTCCACAATGAATGATTGTTTGTTAAAAACTCTGTAAGTTTTGCTCGATTCTTCAGCTGAAAATACCCAAGGAAAATTCATTGTTCAGCTTTGCTGTCAAATTTTTTTAACTGCACTTTGGCATTGTTGTGGATATAACACAAACAACCAAAAATACGAAAGTGAGATATAGAAGGCTTCTTGTTATTCCACACTTCTTATGGTGTTTTTTTATGACTTTGAGTTAGAAATGATTTGTTCTAGGTGTAGTATGTTGTGTTGATTGCTTCAACCCAAAATTTTAGAGATAGCTTCAAATTGGCAAACATCGTACCTGCTGCTTCTTTCAGTGTTTAATTCATTCTTTCAGCTACTCCATTTTTTTGAGGCATACGAACAACAAACGTTTGTGACTGATACCTTTCTTCTTACAATACTTGTGTATGACAGCATTCAGGAACTCAGTTCCTCATCTATCTAATTGTGATGATGTCAGTATGCTTCTCAGTGCAGAGTCTCTTAGCAGTGCAGGCAACTTCTCCAGTGTTTTATTTTTCTTATACAAAAACACAACCCAAGTGAATCTAGAATAATCATGAATAACAACGAAGTTGTATTTTCTACCGTTATAGCTGACATGAGTCAATGGTCTAAAAAGATCTATGTGTAGTAGTTGAAGAATTCAATCAGTATAGTGTGGAGCTTTGGTTTTGAATGAAGCTTTCATATGTTTGCCCCTCTAATATGCTTCTCACACTTGCTCCTTATGAAATCCTGCAATTGGTAAACCTTCGAACATCGAGTATTTTGCCAATTTGTTGATGGTCCTGAAATTCAAGTGGTTCAGCTTTCTGTACCACAACCATTTGATCTCTAGGGATGTCTTGGATACTAAGCATGTTTTCGGAGAACAGTCCTCCCATGATGTAATGTATAAGTTTCCGTGCATTGTTCATCTCAGTGCGATCTGCTTCGAGCCATTATTAACTGTGAATTCATTCTTTTGAATCTTAACAATGAAATTATTATTATCACATAATTGACTAACATATAGGAGATTATGTTTCAGACCAATAACATAATTAACATTAAAAAATTTAGCATTGTCGATCGAAAGTGTACCGTAACCTTTGGTGTATCCAATAAAAATAATCACCAAAAATGACTTTCACGTCTTCCTTCTCCTCGTAGTCAGACAAGTATTCCTTGCAGCCAGTCATATATCTTGAACATCTGCTGTCCAAGTACCATATATGCTTCTTGGCTAGAAGGTCTTTCTTCTTCCTGTGATTGATCAGCACGGCCTGCAAAAATCATATTTTAGGTATGCATTATGAATTGGGTCCTTGCACATTAGTAGTTCATTTAGGAACTCAGAGCTGCCTGATGATTTTTACATTGTCTTTAGGATATCCCCGTATTTAAGATATCGCACATCTATTAATTATTTATATCACTCTGACTGCTTAAAATAATTAATCTCTTTAATTCCTTAAGTAGTACCACTCAATCTTATTATTGTACTTAAGATAACTCAACCTACAGGGTTTAGTACAATAAATTTTTTGAGCTCCTTAAGGGGACGTCATTATTCTAAATGGATACGGTGACTCGATACAGGTAACTTGCATGACATACAAGCACTAACACCTCCCAAGATGCGGAGAATCTTGGGTTATCTCATGTAACCCTCACCCATAACAAGTCAAAGTGATGGTCAATAACTCATACTCACCTAAAACATTATCGATGTTTAGATAAACATAAAGTTACCGAGATCTAGGTTATTCACGACGGTCAGATAGAAGAACTCATCTCACTGTGATCCATCAATACGTCAAGACGTTCCAGCATAGACAAGCAACCAAGTCAAGTCACTTCATATCTATATTGCAACATATACTGACAACTCGTCCCCACGTTGTCTCAGCTGTGATCATTTTTATATCTCAACTAGCTTAACCAATCATACAGATTTCTATGATCTTCTACATACTGTATGATCTAACTTTTGTATGAGATAATGGGATAACATATGCAAATCAAGTAAACAATTCAGTTAGAAGATTGTAATAGTGGTAACAGAAAATATTGTATACAAGTTCAACCATTCTGCTTTCAGTGTATAAATCCAACAGCTTTGCCTTTACTCGTGCTGACTTGAGATTTTTCTTCAGATGTGTCAGCCTTTGAAGACTCTTCTGTACATCTGATGTAGTACTCTGGCAAAAGTAGTGGGCCGGGCTAGCTCGGCCCGGGCCCATCGGGCTTTGGGTACTATGTGGGCCGATTCGGACCACCCGAAAATCTACCTGGCCGAAAAGTCAAAGCCCAGCTCAGCCACGTCCGGGCCACCGAGCTTTCGGGCTAAACCCGTCCGAAAAAAACATGATACTTTTTTTTGTCCTTTTAGTAGCTTTAATATAACACTTAAGATATTTACTGTTTAGGACACTTTAAAGTGTCCTATTAAGGAAATGACAGTGGATTTTAAAATGGTGACACTTAAAAGTGTCCTATTAAGTGTACTAATTAAGTAAATAATTGTGATTTTTAAAATGGGGACACTTAAAAGTGTCCTATTAAGTGTATTATGCGGGCGGGCTTTTTAGCCCCAAAGTCCGGTTGACCCGACGAGCCATCTGGGCGGGTTTTTTAGTCCGGTTTTTTTCGGGCCTATAATTTTCGAACCCAAACTAGCCCTAACCCCGGGTACCCCGGGCCGGCCCATCGGGCCAGGCCCATTTTGCCAGCTCTACTCATCCGTCTTTAGTGCTGAGAAGAGTTTTTTAGTTGATATCTCATTGAATCTGGCTTTTTTCTGAAGAGCTACTGTGTAGACTTTCCTGTCAATAGCTAGGAGTGCCCACGGGACTTTAAGATTGATCTCTCATCGTGTGTACTTGTCCTTTCGCAGGGCAGAGATCTCATTGATGATTGTTGCAAATCTAGGTTCTATATTATCAATGGATTCTCTCTTCTTTTGTTTGAAATTATCAAACTTCTGAAACGCTAACATCAACTTATTTTTCTTGATCTCCTCAAAATTAGCATAGAGGCTCTCTAACGCGTCCCATATCTTCTTTGCTGTCTCACACTTCATCATCATCCTAATGAAAGAGTTGAGAACTACTTCGGAGATGATATTTTTTTCCAGGTTGTCGAGCTCATCCTGTTTTCACTCTTCTGACGTGAAGTCAACTCGATCATTTGGCCTATACTCGTATTTAGGATCTTCGTTTTCTTCTGAGCTAACTTTTTCATGACCTTCTCTCGTATGATGATCAGACCGTTGATAATGACCTTTCATATGCGACAATTTTGAACAGTGAGGTAGCTTTTGGATCTGAAATTCCAGATCTCATAATTGTCTACCGCCAACATGGAGAGAGAGATTGACTTGCTATAGTTAGTTTCCATCACAGCAAATATACAACAGTATGCAAAAAATATATATTTTGAAAGATCTATTCTAAAACAACGACCTCAGAGGAATTAGTTGTTCTTGTGAACAATCAGCTCTGATACCAATTGATTTATCCCCCGGGGTACATACTACTGTATGAGAGGGAAGAAATACACCAGTTAGGTAAATTTAAAACTTTTCTTTTATACAAGACTTGACTGGCTACTGGCTGTTGTTTAGTCCGAATCTGGTCGTATTTTCCTATGCTTTTGGATTTAAATTATCGATCTTTGGTTTTACTTTTAGCATAATTTATTATGTTATTATGTTATAAATATTGAATTCTAATTCTTGGTTTGATGTAGGAAATAGCTCATTATTTGGGCATTATTCGGACAAGAAACTCTACGGCGCAGAACTTGGTGCAGAGAGCCGACACTTTCAATGATTCTCATGAATAGTGGAGTAGGAATCAAGGATTGTTTCCTTCATAAGAAATAAATAGCATCTCGACAGGAGTCCGTAGGCCCAAATGGATCGCAATTCGAGTTCCGGCGAGACAACGGAGCAAAAGCTGAAGTCGATGCATACGCGTGAAGCGCATCCGGCTTGTGCCGTCCGTGGGGCATGCCCCACAGCTCACACGGCGCTGAACTCGGCCAGCACCCTCCTGGCCTCCCAACGCACGCCCCAGCGCCCTCCTAGCCTCCTAGCGCATGCCCCACCGCCCTCCTCACCTCCCAGCGCGCGTTCGCCATCCAGCACGCGCTCATACCTCCACTCCAGTGCTCGCTGCACTCGCGCCCACCCGGTGCTCGATCGACACCCGGTGTTCGGCCACCACTACCCACGCTTGATGTATAGCGCGTGCTTTAGCATGCCCGCTGCCCTCTATCCGGTGCTGAGTCACCCAGCGGCCAGCTTCCAGCGCGCGCGTTCGTCCACCCGGCGCTCAACCCGCGTCCGGCATTCCAACCCCCACGGGTAACTCCCGCACAGCACGTGCTCCCGCATCACCCGGTGCGCACACCACAGCGCCCGCCCGTACGGCCTCTCCATCCGGCGCTAGGATCCCAACGCACGCTCGATCATCTTCCTCGCGCGTTAACGCCTGAACGCCCGCTTGCCACCCACGCGCGCCCGCTCGCCTTGAGTCGACGTTCGCTTCTGAGATAAAACTCTCCACCAACCGGCGCTCCCTCCAAACCGGCGTTCACTCTCAATACAGAATATTTTTAAAACCGACGCTCCTTCCAGAACCGGCGCTCGCCTTCTAGCAGCCCGTTCGACTGCTCAACTCGGCATGATCCGGCGCTCACTCATTTAATATATATATATATATATATATATATATATACGTGTGCTTAGGTCAAAGGAGGTGGCTCTCGTTTTTTTAGACTGACGCGGCTGCTTTTCTCTTCATATTTATTAAGGAGTTCTTCGCGACACGCATAATATAGGCGAATTTTCTCCTTGCTTTTCTTTTCGTTTCGCTCGTTCGAATATTAGTTTAGATTTAGATTTAATTGTTGTTCATCCGAATTAAACAATTATTCTTGGATTCTTTGCTCATGGATTATTGCTTCTATTTTATCGGTCAATTTCTCATTTCGTTTCTCGTTCCTTCAACATATGAATTTTGGATTTATGAACTTAGGGTTAAATTATTTAGATTGTTCTTGATTTAATTTGATAAATGATTTCCTGCTTTCGATTAATTCATGTTCTTGTTGGTTGATTGATAATCATGGTTCATTTGCAATTAGATTTAGATTAGGGCTTGACGAACCCTAAGAATAGGATTGCTATTGCTTTTGTTTATTGCTTTCGTTTTACTGTTTTCATAGTTCAACTAGGGATTGACAACCCCTGGTTTAGATTTAATGCTTTATTAGTTTAGCTCGGGATTGACAATCCCTAGCTTAGGCTTGCTGTTTATTTTCTGTTTTTTAATTCCTATTTATCCCAAAACCACCTTTGTTATTAGAATGTTTAGGATTTAATTGCTTTCTGTGTACGACACGAACAATAGCCCTGTTAAGTTTTCCTTGAGAGACGACTAGGGTTAACTTACCCTATTATAACACCTCATTCGATTATGAGTCAATTAAGAGAACACTTTTGATTGAAACAAATTTTGGCGACGTTGTCGGGGAAAACTTTAGGCGAATTGTTTTTGTTGATTATTTTCTGTGTTTCTTTTTGTTTTTATTTTGTTATTCTCCAGTTGCGCATGATCCGTTTTGTGTGAGTGTTGTGAATTCTAGGTTGCCGCCGTTTGATGGAAGATGTATGCTTTTGACGGTAACGCCGGGGCCTATGCCGCGCATGGATTCCAACCCCGACAGGAATTTGAGCCTTATCAGCAACAATATGGTTTGGGGTGGAATAACCAACCCATCTCAGAGTTGTGGACTCAACCCGACCTGGAATATTGGGGTCCACAACCCGATTTGGGATGGTGGGATCCACAGCCGCATCAACAACCTCCTCAGTCCGATTCGGAATGGTGGGAACCACAACCCGACTTGAGATGGTGGGACCCATAACCTGATTATGGATGGTGTGATCCACAGTGGCCACAGCCTCCACAGCAACAGTGGTACCACCCGCAGCAGGAGTATTATTCACCACCACACCTACCACCACCTCAGAGGTATCCGTTGGATGATATGGAGGCATAATTGATTCAAACTCGCCACCAATGGTTGGATCTGTCGACACACCAAACTCGGCGCTTAGAGGAAAAATTGGAATTGATGATCGGAAGGGACGAGTTGTTGCAACAAGATGCGATAGGGGAGCCTCAAGCTCACCCTATGATGCTCAGGCGACCACTGACCATCAGAGTTCACCGTTAGAGGATATGGGTGCAGCGTTCATTCAAATTACCAGTCAAAGATTGGATGCTAGAGATGCAACTCTTGAGCGTTTAGAGGCACATGTGGGACTGATTGCTTAGAAGTTGGTTGAGTATCAAAGCAACTTGCAGTGAGGGAACTTCCGAGCCACCCCTGTGAGGCTCAGGCAGTCATTGTCCTTCAAGGTGATCGAGTAGATGACCGTATAATGGAAGAGCCATCTAAAAATATTCTGCCACTACAAGAAAAGGAGGAAGAGGTGGTAGTCTCCGAGTTAGACTCCGATGAGTATGAGCCGTCCTTTGAGAATACTGTCGAAGTAGTTCATACGGTTTCAGTTGATGAAGAGGAATGGGAAATAGAATTTGTTAGCATGCCTAGACCCACAATGGTATTGAAGGAACTACCGATGAAATATGTGTTCTTGGAGGATGAGCAAGGAAGGGTGATCATCTCAAATTAACTTCTAATTGTTGAAGAAATGGAATTGACCTCGCTTATAGAGGTGGTGAAGAGTTTTTCAAGTCACGATAAAGGGATGTCTATGCCCTATCTGGAGCAGCACATGGTTTAGTCATCTGGGGCACCGGTGGAGCTTGTGGTATCCTGATTATGGCGGACCGCCAAATTGACCACCACCGTTTCTCTAATAAACACGTCGAGCTAATGACGTTAAACAAGCGCTCCGTGGGAGGCAACCCACGTTTTGGTTTTGTTTTCTTTCTCTTTTATCTTTTATTTTTGAGTCCTGTTTTTAATTTGTGTTTCGTCTTTGTCTGTGTGCAGGCGTTGTCTTATGGGATGTGATGTGTTGAGAATGGGCAAGCCATTGGTTCACCAAACTTCAGGGAAGTTCTCGTCCTCTTATTATTTGTGCATTTATTGTTTAAAGCAATCGAGGGGCAGTCTTTCGAATTATGTGTGGGGGATGAGTTTGTTGTGTGATGATTGTTGGTGTGTTGTTATATCCATTTGCAGTATTGTGGGCTTTTTATGGTTATAAAATTTTTGGGATGATGATTTGGAATCAAGTTTTATTTTGTGCTCGTAAGGTTGGGATTTTGATTGTTGCATCTGAACTCTGTGGTATTGGTCAAACTGATTTAATATTTTCGACACTTTTGGTGATATATGATTTGAGTGTAATGTGAATTGACGAGATTGTGATTGATAGAAAATGAATAGGGAAAAATTGATGTGATTTGTCCAGCTAATGTTAGGAGTAGTGCTAACATTGTGGTCATCTATATACTTGTTTCCTTTAAAAAATATAAATAATAAAAAGAAAAAAATATGAAATAATTTGTTGGATTGTTGAAATAGAGGATGGAATTATGCCCCTCTTTCTCGTAAATCGAGAAATAGGTATGGAAAACCACGAAAGGAGACTCGAGTTCATCGAGATTTTACCTTTTGAATATTGTTCCAAAATCTATTAAAACATTATTTGTGCTTTAAAAAGGAACTTGTTGCTAAACGTGACCACATTAGTTAGTTCACCCCTAGCGGAGAGTTGGAGTGCGAGCGAGAGGTTACTCTTTTATTTATTGGAAATCAATTGCGATCTAGATTTATTTCACATTATCTTTGAATCGTAAACACCAAGTGTGGGGAAAAGCAATAAGGTTTGATTGATTAAACTAAGAGTGAAGTTGCATGAATTATCTTCCCTATCCTTATTGGTATAGAGTTTGCTTGAGGACAAGCAAATGGATAAGTGTGGGGAGTTGTTTAGTCAGAATCGGTGGTATTTTCCTATGCTTTTGGATTTAAATTATCGATCTTTCGTTTTACTCTTAGCATAATTTATTATGTTATTATGTTATAAAGATGGAATTCTAATTCTTGGTTTGATGCAGGAAATAGCTTATTATTTGGGCATTATTCGGACAAGAAACTCTACGGCGTGGAACTTGGTGCAGAGAGCCGACACTTTCAATGATTCTCATGAATAGTGGAGAAGGAATCGATGATTTTTTCCTTCATAAGAAATAAATAGCATCTTGACAGGAGTACGTAGGAGCAAACGGATCGCAATTCGGAGTTCGGACGAGAGAGAACGGAGCGAAACAACGAAAATCGCTTGCTCGCCAAGCGGGCGGCGTGTTGTACGCTGCGCCGTCCGGCCAGGCACGCCCAGCGGCGTGCTCACACGATGCTGAGCTCGGTCAGCGCCCTCCTGGCCTCCCAACGCATGCCCCAGCACCCTCCTAGCTGTTGGATTTGTATCTTGGCGGTTTTGGTTGAGCTTGTATACAATGTTTCCTGTTACCACTATTACAATCTCTATCTGAATTGATTACTTGATTGCATATATCTATGTCCCTTATCTCATATATAAGTTAGATCATACGATTGTGTAGAAGATCACTAAGTACGTATGATTGGTCAAGCTTAATGAGATATAAAAGAATCACAACCGAGATAACTTGAGGAAGAGTTGTCGGTATAGGCTGCGGTATAGATAAGAAGTGACTTGACTTGGTTGCTTGTCTATCTTGATGCGTCTCGGCGTATTGATGGATCACGATGAGATGAGTTCTACTATCGACCGTCGTGAAGAACCTAGATCTCGGAGACTTACGTTGATCTAAACCTCGATAAGGTATTAGGTGAGTATGAGTTCTTGACCATCACTTTGACTTGCTACTGGTGGGGTTACATAAGATAACCAAGATTCTGCGCATCTTGGGTGGTGGCGATCTTGTATGTCATGCTAGTTATCGTAGACGAGTCACCGTATCCGTTTAGGATGATGGCGTCCCTTAAGGAGCTCAAAATGTTTATTGTACTAAACCTACAGGTTGAGTTATCTCAAGTACAATAATAAGATTGAGTGGTACTACTTAGGAATTAAAGATATTAATTATTTTAAGCGGTCGAGCGGCGTAAATAATTAATGGACGTCTGATATCTTAAATACGGGGATTCGTAAAGTCTAAGTGCAAGCCCGACTCAACTTCGAAATAAAGGGTAAGTCGACATTTATTCTCTAGTGGCATGAATGAATGTTTATGAATTAATTTATGTTACATCTTTGAACATAAGATAATTAATTTATTTGAGGCCCATCTTTATTCCTTGCATTTGATCCACAGGGTGGCCGCCCGAGCTGGAGCTAAGGTAATTTCGCCCCTCCTCGCTAGAGTCCTCTGGGACTCGACGACCCTCAATATCTTAAGAGATAAGATTATATTTATTAGATATGCATAAATTCTATCTTGATAGGATTTGGGATTGCATTATAAATTAAGGTGAGAGAGAAAATCAAGGCTAATCTTCATTCATTATTTTAGAAATGCTATTACCAAATAGTGAGAATTTTGAAATCATTGAGAGAAGAAAGAGGATGATTTTCTATAGCATTCTCTATAGACCGTCCTCACTCGACATTGGAGATTAGGCAACCGGGATACGAGCTAGAAGATCAAAGCACCAGTCTTGATCCGTTCTACCCCGAAGATTCGCGGTAAACACGAGAAACTCCTACATGTTGCAATTAATTATATAGGTGCATGCTAGGCATATAATCAATGTATGGTGAATTAAACATCGAAGATAGATCATCGGGAGAGGGTTAAATCGATTTCCTACAATTGGTATCGAGCACAGGATCGATATCTTGGCTCTGTTGGATTAATTCACGTTTGATTATAACGTGCGTAATTAATTAATTGTGAATCATCGTTCATGGTGGCTCGTTTTATTTTTGTCGGATTTTGTTTTTCACCACGAGAAAATCCGTGGTTAGATTAGATTTTTTCCTGTAAATCTTATTTGTAAAAGAAGAACGAAGATGAAAGCACGAAGCGAGGCGATGAAGGTTCGCGGAGAAACGGAAGCACGGCGCGGGCGTGCATGCGACGGCACGCGAGGCGTGCTCGGTGCTCGCAACGCCCTCGGCGACGCTGCGCGCTTCTCGATAGCCCGGACGAGGCGGCGGGCGGGGCGCGGCTCGGTAGCGAGCAGTGCGAGGCACGTGCCAGCGTCGCGAATTCTCGGCTTCCCGCTTCGGCGCGCGTGCGTGCTCGCGGTGTTCGGCGGCGGTCGCGAGGCTCGGCGGCGCGCGCGCGCCAGCGTGCGTGGGGAGAAGCGCTCGGCGGCTGCGGGCGTGCTGGCGGCAGACGGCGGGCGTCGCGGAAACTTCGAGACCTCGCTCGGCGATGCGCGCATGCAGAGTCCTCGGCATCGCCAGCGGTGCGCGACATCAAGACGCGGGTGCCCGGCAGCGAGTCGCGCGCTTCTTCTTGAAGCAGATTTCTCGGCGCCACCGGCCACCTCGGCGCGGCAGAAAACCTCAATGCCGATGGGTGTGTTGGGCGGGGCGACACGCGCGCGATTTTCTGCGAAGCCCGACGGTGCCCGTCGGCGTAGCTGGGCGAAGTCTCGGCAGGACTCGGTGACACGGCTGGGCGACATCTCGGCGGTTCTCGGTGGGGCTGGCTGGGCGACGTTCTCGGTGGGCGCGTCGCGAGGATGGGGTGGCGGTGTCTTTGGGCGCATGGGGTGTGACCTAGCGGCCAGACCCTTTTTGGGCCGACCCGCCCAAATCCGGCCGAACCAGATTTTGGCCCGAACCCGTTTCGGCCCGATTCAGTTTTGGCGATCCGGCCCGATCCATTGTTCGACCGTTTTGATTTTGGCCCAAATCGATTTTGGCCGAATCCGTCCGTGCTCGTAAAACGCGAGGCCCGTTTTTAATTTTTGAAGATTCGTACTTTGCAAATTTATGTAATAAATTAGGCGGAATTCACAGGATCACGAGTGAGCGCGATGAGCGATTTTATTTTATTTTATCGTTCAAAGCATGGTGGATGTTTAAATTATCTGCGAAGCATGCTATGAATGTTTTATTACGTAGATAAACATGTCATATTTTTTCGTGATTGGATAAGCATAGTAAGCATGCTAGGTTTATCACGTTTTTAAGCATATTTTAGAATTACTGCGAGCATGTTTTACATGTTGAGTTCTATAGAAAAGCATGCTAGGATTACGTGATCTCGCATGGACAAACCTTTTGAAACAAAAGACTAAGCAAGTAACCCGACATATTAATTTTTAAATTAAAATGTCAAGACCTCCACTTTTGATCTCAAAATAAAGTGATACGCGACCGTGAGTAAACGCTCCACACACATTAGCTTGCTTGCACTTTTGTCATAAGTTTGTTAGATGAGATTTCTAAATAAAACATTTTAATCTATTGAGAAGTGGGAGTGTCATGTGTAAACGATCACACGCGTGGCTTGCATCTGCGATTTTCATAAGTTCTCTAGAGATAGATTTAAAATGAGATAACAAAGGAATTTGGATTGGGCGGTATGGTCTAGTGAGTATGCCAATTCTAAGAATTCATTTCTATTTGTTAAAATTGTGATCATTGCTTAGACATCACCTCAGTACAACTTCCCGCTGAGTCCCTTCTTGCGATAGTGATGTGGTCTAGTAAGGTCCAATCATTAATTTCATTTGTCATAAGGATAAGTTGACATGGATTGAAATTAAGCGACTAAAGGTATATTTTAGTGCAGTCGGGGGTTCATGTGTACGCCCACACGCGTGGCTTGCATGTGGGATTCCTTAGGCGATTGGAGGTTTCATTAATATTGTTTTATCAAAAGGTTACACTATTATTGTTACGAATTATGTGCGATCGTATGCTTATGTGTTTACATTATCTTTTAAGATATGTCTCTTACATCGATTATCAATATGCTCGCACAAAAATCCACTAGCCGTCCAAATTTTATCGAGTGGAAGCGAAACATGGAATATGTTCTTATCGTGAAGAACACATGTTTGTTCTTACTACTCCTAAACCCGATGCCTTATCGGCGCATCGACTAATGAGCAGTGAGAGTCAAGCGCACTTTGGCATAAGTCGAATAATATGGCCAAATCTTTATGATGACTACTATGTCCAAGGCTTGCACCGCTGACATCGATCGATGGTGAGCGCGACGAAATATGGTCAAGTCTCGTGAGTAAGTTTGGACAATCGGATCGAGCGATCGCCTCCGGACAATGAGAGAAATCTTGGCGTGTAAGATGGAAGAAGGAAGTTCGGTCCATGAACATGTCTCCCACATGACCCATCTCATGGATAGTCTTGATCGGTTGGGAGGAGGTATTGACGGCGAAGCCAAGGTCGATATCATCCTCAACACACTTGCCAAGTCTTTGAGAATTTTCGTGAGCGTGATCATGAGCAAGACCGAGTATACACTTAGTCGGTTGCTTAATGATCTTGTGGCCGGAAGGAGTCATGGGTAAAGGGCACATGCTCTTGCTAGCACATCTAGGGGCCCAAATTTTCCGTTGAAAATGGAAAAGAAAAGGGCACCAAAGGTGGTAGAGGCAAGGAACTAGTGGGAGTAGTGGGAGCAAGAACATGTCCGCCACCGGAGGCTCAAGAAGTTAAAGGAGAGGCGGGTGCTTCAGTGCGGCAAGGCCCAGGCATTGGAGGCCAAGTGCCCTATGCTCAAGGCTCAAGATCGCCATTTTCTTTAGTGCTTGAAACATGTTTAGCGACTTGTTCTACCCATTCTTGGGTAGTAGGCAGTGCGATCGATCATGTTTGTTACACCTGCGGGGTTCTGCGGATAAGGGAGTTGTGTGATGGCGAGATAACGATCTCCATGGGCAACGCGGCGAAAGTCGAGGCCGTTGCGATCGGAGATGTTACTTTATGTTTTGATAGGGCGCTTTTAGTTTTGAAAGACGTTTATATGTGCCGGAGTTTCGTGGAACCTTATTTCCGTTTCCAAACTATTTATTCATGGATATTGATTATTTTTGATAGTGGTGTTTCTATCATAAGAAATGACGGTTATCGTGGTGACACTTTATATAATTAAGCTTTATACTATTTACGCCAAACATAATACCTATAATTATGTTGCATCTTCTTCAAACCTTAAAAAGAAAGTTTTCTTAGCAGATGACACCACATTTCTCGGCATCTTAGATTAGGTCACATCAATCAAAATAGGATCCAAAGGCGGCTAAGAATGGGCGTTGGGTAATCTCACGCCACTCGGTTCCCGCCATGCGAATCTCGTATAGAAGGAAAGATGTCGACCTGGACCCTTCAAAGCGAAGGGTTGTAGAGCGAAAGAAGTGTTGGAGCTAATCCATTCTAACTTTGTGTGGACCTATGTCCACACAAGCTCGTGGAGGTATGAGTATTTTGTCACTTTCATTGACGATTACTCAAGGTACGGATACATATACCTGCTTCACCGCAAGTCTGAATGCTTTGAGAAATTCAAAGAGTTTAAGGCGGAAGTGGAGACGAAGCTTGGTAAGAGTATCAAGTCACTGCGTTCTGATCGCGGTGGCGAATACCTCAATAACGAGTTTATGGATTATTTGGTGAAGTGTGAGATTACCTCCCAGCTCACTACACCGGGCACACCACAGCAAAATGGTGTGTCAGAGCGAAGAAATAGGACTCTTTTAGAAATGGTTAGATCGATGATGAGTTATGCAACATTGCCTATTTCGCTACGGGGTATGCCTTAGAAACGACAACATACTTGCTAAATCTACTACCATCAGTCGATCGAAAAGACCCCTTCGAGTTGTGGTTTGGGCAAGCCTAGTTTAAACCACATAAGGATATGGGGCGATCCGACACGTGTCTTTGAACAAGAAGGCGACAAGTTGGAGGCTAGATCCGACGAAGGTCGCTTATTGGCTATCTAGAGCGACGAAGGTGGTTTATTCTATAGTCCTAAGGATCGGAAGGTCATTATTAGCACTAATGCCCGATTCTTAGAAGAGGATTATATGAAAACCATAAATCCAAAGTTGAAATCATTCTTGAGAATTAGAAGATGATCGTATTCCACCACCGATTAAGCGAAAGTGCGAGATGTAGGTGTCAGTGGGAGGGATCGACACCGATACTTCAAGAAATTGAAGTGGGTTGAGTTCCACCGAGATACCGGCCGTACAAGTGGCTCCTATCCGACAAGTTGTGCAAGATAGAGAACCACAAGTTACTTGCACCCACCGTTGCCATTGTGCCGATGGCGCCTCGTCGTAGTGGAAGGGTTGTTCGTCGACCCGGCGATTTATGTTCGTGGGTGAATCTTGGTTTAGTCGAGAAGCGGCGAGGCAATAATCGACCCATGGACATACAATGAGGCGATACAAAACATTGATGCAAGATCATGGCACACCGCTACTTAGAAATTGAGTCCATAACGACTATGGATGTATACGAAAGACACCTCTACCGGATGGCGAGGAAGCCATAGGTAGTAAGTGGGTATCAAGAGAAAGAGAGATTCCAGATGGAGAGGTTTCGGCTTTTAAAGCCGGGCTTGTGGCGAAAGGGTACACTCAGATTGAGGGCATCGATTTCGATGAGACCTTTTCGCCGTAGCAATGCTCAAGTCCATCGATTCTTACGGCCATAGCAGCCCACTTAAACCTTGAGGTTTGGCAAATGGATGTGAAAACCGCTTTTCTAAACGGTTACCTTGAAGAAGGTAGAGACATCTATATGTAACAACCCGAAGGTTATGTGGTGAAGGGTGAAGAGCATCTAGTTTGGAAGCTTAAAGTCCATTTATGGACTTAAGCAAACTTCACGATCCCGGAACTTACGCTTTGACGAGGTGGTAAAGTCCATGGATTTACCCGTTGCCTAGCGAAAGTTGTGTGTATCGTTTAGATGTCAGCGATGATGTGGTATTTCTTGCACTTTACGTAGATGACATTCTTCTAGTTGGCAACAATGTGAAGTTGTTATCGGGGCGTAAAGAGTTGGTTATCCGATCGTTTCAAATGAAAGACTTAGGAGATGCAGCGTACATTCTTGGGATCAAGGTTTACCGAGATCGCAAGAGGAAAATGTTGAGCTTATCTCAAAGCGTCTTACATTGATCTTGTGATTACTCGTTTTAGTATGCGGACCGCCAAGAAAGGATTGCTACCTTCGGGCATGGTGTTCCTTTATCTAAGGAGCGATCACCCATGACTTTGCAAAGGAGATAGAGAAATGAAACAAGTTCCTACGCTTCCGCCGTAGGAAGTCTCATGTACGCAATGCTATATACGAGACCCGATATCTGCTATCGGTGAGCATAGTAGCTAGATATCGATCTAACCTCGACAAGCTCATTGGATTGCGATAAGCATATACTCAAGTACCGAAAATGACTCGAGATTATAAATTATGGTTTACTATGCGGATAGTCTAATGCCTTTGGGTTATTCTGGACTCGGTTTCCAAGCTCACCGTGATGAGAAAAGTCTACCTCGGGCTATGTGTTTACCTTGGGAGGTGGAGCCGTATCTGGCGGAGTGTAAGCGGTGACATTGCGGACTCTACCATGGAAGCGAATATGTAGCCGCGAGGCGCTAAGGAGGCTGTATGGTTCAAGAACTACCTCATGGATCTAGGTGTGGTACCTGGTTTGCCCAAGAGTATCATAGTTTACTGTGATAACTCAGGTGCAGTGGCAAACTCGAAGGAACCACGGACCCACAAGGCAACCAAACACATAGAGAGAAAGTACCATGTCATACGAGAAATCGTTAGACGAGGGGACGTGCTGATCGAAAAGATTGATACGACGGATAACCTAGCGGATCCATTCACGAAGAGCCTGCCGCAAAAAGTCTACGAAGTTCACATTCGAGGACTTGGATTGCGCATGATGGCACCCACTTAGAAAGGAAACTTTTGTATAAGTGGGAGAAGCAAAGTGATGGTTTTTGTTTTGTAATAGCTAGTAGAGAGACACATTGTATACTAAAAGTTTGCTTTAGTATAAGTGGGAGATTGTTGGATTTGTATCTTGGCAGTTTTGGTTGAGCTTGTATATAATGTTTCTGTTACCACTATTACAATCTCCTATCCTAATTGATTACTTGATTGCATATATCTATGTCCCTTATCTCATATATAAGTTAGATCATACGGTGTGTGAAGATCACGAAGTTTGTATGATTGGTCGAAGCTTAATGAAATATAAAAAGAATCACAATGAGACAACTTGAGGACGAGTTGTCGGTATAAAGTCATGGTATAGATAAGAAGTGACTTGACTTGGTTGCTTGTCTATCTTTGAGTACGTCTCGACGTATTGATGGATCACGGTGAGATGAGTTCTACTATCGACCGTCGTGAAGAACCTAGATCTCGGAGACTTACGTTGATCTAAATCTCGATAAGGTATTAGGTGTGTATGAGTTCTTGACCATCACTTTGACTTGCTATGGGTGAGGTTACATGAGATAACCCAAGATTCTCTCATCTTGGGTGGTGGCGTCTTGTATGTCATGCTAGTTATCGTAGACGAGTCACCGTATCCGTTTAGGATGATGGCGTCCCTTAAGAAGCTCAAAAGGTTTATTGTATTAAACCCTACGAGGTTGAGTTATCTCAAGTACAATAATAAGATTGAGTGGTACTAATTAAGAATTAAATATATTAATTATTTTAAGCGATCGAGCATAAATAATTAATGGACGTCTGATATCTTAAATACGGGGGATTCGTAAAGTCTAAGTGCAAGCGGACTAAACTTGAAATAAAGGGTAAGTCGATTTATTCTCTAGTGGCATGAATGAATGTTTATGAATTAATTTATGTTCGGGTGAACATAAGATAATTAATTTATTTGAGGCCCATCTTTATTCCTTGCATTTGATCCACTGGCTGGCCCATCCAGGCTAGAGCTAAGGTGAATTTCCCTCCTCTACTGAGTCCTCTTCGGGACTCGACTTGACCCTCTCTGTCTTAAGAGATAAGATTATATTTATTAGATATGCATAAATTCTATCTTGATAGGATTTAGGATTGCATTATAAATATAAGGTGAGAGAGAAAATCAAGGCTAATCTTCATTCATTATTTTCGAGAATTGCTATTACCAAATAGTGAGAATTTTTGAAATCTTTGAGATAAGAAAGAGGGTGATTTTCTATAGCATTCTCCATAGACTGTCCTCAATCGACATTGGAGATTAGGCAACCGGGATACAGTCCATAAGATCAAAGCACGAGTCTTGATCCGTTCTACCCCGACAGATTCGTAGGTAAACACGAGAAAACTCCTACGTGTTGCAATTAATTATATAGGTGCATGCTAGGCATATAATCAATGTATGGTGAATTAAACATCCAAGATAGATCATCAGGAGAGGGTTAAAATCAGATTTCCCTACACTAGCCTCCCAGCGCATGCCCCAGCACCCTCCTGGCCTCCCAGCGCGCGTTCGCCATCCAGCGCGCGCTCATACCTCCACTCCAGTGCCCGCTGCACTCGCGCCCACCTGGCGCTCGATCGACACCCGGTGTTCAGCCATCTCCACCCGCGCTTGATGTATAGCGTGCGCTCCAGCACGCCCGCTGCTCTCAATCCGGTGCTGAGTCACCCAGCGCCCAGCTTCCAGCGCGCGTGTTCGTCCACCCGGCGTTCAACCCGCGTCCGGCGTTCCAACCCCCGTGGGCAACTCCCGCACATCACGCGCGCCCGCATCACCCGGTGCGCACACCACAACGCCCATCTGTGTGGCCTCTCCATCCGGTGCTGGGATCCCAACGCGCGCTCGACCATCTTTCTCACGCGTTCACGCTGAGCGCTGCGCCACCATCCGCGCGCGCTCGCCTTGAGCCGGCGTTAAGCTTCGAGCATGAACTCTCCACCAACCGGCGCTCCATCCAAATCGGCGTTCACTCTCAATCGAAATATTTTAGAACCGGTCTCCTTCCGAACCGTGCTCCTTTCTAGCCAAAACGCCTGCTCAACTTCGACTGCGCTCGGCATGATCCGACTCACTCATTTAATATATATATATATATATATATATATATACGTGCTTAGGTCAAAGGAGGTGGCTCTCGTTTTTTTAGACAGACGCGGCTGCTTTTCTCTTCAGATTTCTTCCAGGAGTTCTTCAAGCGACACAGACCCTAGACATAATTTTCTCCTTGCTTTTCTTTTCGTTTTCGTTCGTTCGAATATTAGTTTAGATTTAGATTTAATTGTTGTTCCTATGGAATTAAATAATTGTTCTTGGATTACTGCTCATGGATTATTGCTTCTATTTTATCGGTACAATTTCCCATTTTGTTTCTCGTTCCTTCACATATGAATTTGGGATTTATGAACTTAGGGTTAAATTATTTAGATTGTTCTTGATTTAATTTGATAAATGATTTCTGCTTTCGATTAATTCTTGTTCTTGTTGGTTGATTGATAATCATGGTTCATTTGCAATTAGATTTAGATTAGGGCTTGTGAACCCTAAGAATAGGATTGCTATTGCTTTTGTTTATTGCTTTCGTTTCTTCTTTCATAGTTCAACTAGGGATTGACAACCACGGTTTAGATTTAATGCTTTATTAGTTTAGCTCGGGATTGACAACCCCTAGCTTAGGATTCTTGTTTATTTTACATTTTTAATTCCTATTTATCCCAAAACCACCATTGTTATTAGAATGTTTAGGATTTAATTGCTTTACGTATACGACACGAACAATAGCCTGTTAAGTTTTCCTTGAGAGCGACTAGGGTTAACACCTATTATAACACCTCATTCGATTATGAGTCAATTAAGAGAACACTTTTGATTGAAGCAATTGTAGTTGGTTGGGTACCTAGCGATTAAGTATTAGTGTTAATCTTTGGTCGATTCGGTAAAGAAAGTCTTGTCTTGGTGATATCGGTTAGCACACCTCTTGAATGTTGAGGAAACTGGTCATTTGGACTGATAATTGATGTGCATGCGAAATTTGGTGAATACTGTTTTTGCCTTACTGAAAACTTAACTAGCTTAAAACACTTAGTTGAATATTGCTTAGTTAGTTTTTTAGTTTATTTCTTTAGTATCAAACTGATACTGATAGAGTACTTTAAATCAATGTTGTGCTGTTGTGTGCTGGTGATGAAAATTCAATAATATGCAATTTAAAATACAATACTGAAAGTAAAGAACTGTAAGTGGAGAACACTTTGAGTTTTCATGGTTCGAAGAGATCAACTCTTACATCCATGAAATTATTGCTCAGTCAATCCAATAACTTCGAATTTGATCTTGTTTACGGGTAAAAAAGTAAACCTACATATAGAGTTAACCTTACTGTATCCTGCCCAACTTGACGTTCTTCGTACTCTTGCGGGTGCTAGAAAATCTCCAACTGCTTACGAGTGCAGTCGACCTAATCCTCTTGCTTACAGGTGCAAGATAATCAAGCTTTCAAGAACTGAAACTTCTTTATCTACTTGCCCAAACTTCTAATTAAACATGAGTGTTTTTGTAGAGGGTTTTACCAACTAAAATCTGAGATATTAAAGGCGATAAACTCAGTATGTCTAGACTTGAGATCTACAAGAAGTAATATACTCGACTTAAGGAAGTGTATACTGAAACCTTGAGCTGATAAGTATATGTGAGCTCTTAAAGTTTACTGATGGCACTGTAAACTTCCTTCTTCGGAATCGATGTTGGATAAATTTGAGCTTTGAGCTTTGAATGCATTTGACAATAAGAATGTGCAGTGTTTTGATAACCTTCAAAGGTTAGATTCTGCTCGTATTTATAGGGAATATGATAAGTAGTTTCGTTGGATGAAGCACCAATCACGTCATTCTAATTATCATTTGAATTCTTCCTATTTGAATACTTGTACATCGTTGTCAGGGTTTTTATCATCGTATACTGATCGCTACATTTCCAACCAATTAAATGATAGTAAAACAACAAGTATATATATATCGTATCCATAGGGACCACAACTCGAGAACACGGTAAATAATCAACACAGAATCTTGATTATTATTCATGCAACAAAATATCAAGAAGGATTTTTATAAAACTAGACACAAAATATAAATAAGGAATGAAACCAGATATAAAAGACTGATCCTATGGATGTACTTAACCTAACCAAATTCACATAATTCAACCTATTAATCATTTTACCAATTTAATCCACATTCATATGAAGGATCACTAATGTAACTATAGTTTCCGTCAGGACAACCTATAGTAGTAGGTTAGCCTAAACTCTATCTCCGTCGGGTCTCAAGAGAAGTAAGCTAATTACCAAAAGCACACAAAGAATAACCTCCTACAGATCACATATCTCCGCCAGGTCTCAATGTAAAAACTGTAGTATGAATTCAAGATATCGACTATGCAATTAATTCCGCCAGGATATCAATCACATAACTAGCATGCATCAATATTGGCCAGATACCAACACATGAGAATTAAAGTCAAGAATCATAAATCATGAATGGGATGGTAAAACAGTATCAACGGATCAATCATACAAATCTAGTCAGACATACAAACCCTAGGATCAATACGGAATTTAGCTACTCATAATTAAAATACTAAAGCAATAAATAAATAAAAATAACATAAACTGAAATAGATAAATAAAACCGTAGGATTCCACATTGAATAATTGTAGCAACTTGAATCGGGAAGTAAAACTGAACTCAATATAAAAACTGGAAAACTAAGACAGGAATCAAACAGAACTTAAAAAGCTAAACTAATAAAATCTTCTGGAATCAAAACAAACGTGCAAAGAAAAGACTAAAATATGTGTTCTGTAAAATAAAGCTAAGGTCTAAAGTCTACGCCTATCAAAAGCTGCCTCCTCTGTTCTGACTGCACCCATATCTATATGCAACCCTAAGGCGCGTCGGCTCGCGAGACTGGCTCGCGAGCAAGTCTCGCGATAGAATGTCGCGAACTTTGCCATCTGCCACACTTCCGTGCTTCCTCGCGAGTTTGTCTCGCGACCTTTGGTCACGAGCAAATGTCACGAGGTTTGTCATTCTCTTCCTCACGTGTGTTCGTCACGAGAGTAAGTCGTGAAGCGTCGTGAGCCAGAATTCCTCTTCATCGTGATCTACCTTTTTGACATCAAAACATGTGCTAAAATGACACGAAATACACACGGCATAATATCTTTCAAGGTAAACATAAACATATCAAATGGTAGCTCAAATGATCACATATCAATTATAAACAGAACAAATATGGCCTTATAAAATAGGTAAAAATGATGTTTATCAACTCCCCCAAACTTAAACTTTTGTTTGTCCTCAAACAAATCAGAACAAAAGAGAGACGACCAAAGATAGGCGATGGGTCGAGCGATAAAAAAAATAAGCCTCAGAGCAATGAGCAACAAAAGATTCACACCAAGTGAATCAAATCACAACATCTTTCGTTAAACTACACATATCATAAAAATCATAAGTACAAGCCTTCTTAAACTTGAATCCTCACAATATGGATATATATATAAGAAATCTCAAACACTCAAGTGTATCAAGGAGGATGTGTATACTCTCAAAGTTTAAAAACACATGGAATCTACCATAAGCTTGCAAATCGTCTAATTGTCCATTGCTCAAATATGTGCTCAAGAACTAAGATAAAAAAAGTCTTATAAAAGGTTATAATATAAGCTCTTTGGTAAGGTAGGATATATTTAGGCTAAGTGACTCATAATCCCATGATGAAAAACACCATAAGTATCATAAGACACAATTCCCAAACTTTCACAATTCATTTCAATTCTCTATACCAAGAAGTCATTTTTCTGTAAGAACTCCATAATTTTCATATATGTGATATACTCATTTCAAGCACTAACTACTTACCCATTTAAGTTCTTTTCGCACACTTGTGCCAGTTTCCTCTTTTTCTCTTCTTTTTTTTTTTAATTTTTTTTTGAACTTATATGGTAAGCAACTATTTTTGATTATCACTTTCTAATCATTTATTTCTTTTCTTTCCTTTCTTTTTCTCAACCCTCAATTTCAAGCAACCTAAAATCACACTAACTACATAACCCAACCCACGGCTATATGAAAGAATAAGGTTTGCTCAAACGGGCTCATCAAATGATAAAATGATTAACATGTTAGTGTTTGGATAGTGTATAGGCTAAGAAAAGAATGCCTAATATCATCTCATAATTCTTAAGCAAATAAACCTCGAAAAAGATCCAGAGCAAGTTCTAGAGAAACACATGTTATTTCAAACTATTCACACAGAAAGAAACAAGACTGAAAAGATATGACAGTCAAAAGCTCAAGTCTCGCAGGTTTCAAAAGTGTGATCAAGTTCTCAAAGGCTTAATACTCACAATAATCATAACATGCTTCGTCTCACAAAATCAGTTGCAATCAATTTTCTAATAAAAACACTCCTCATCATCGACTGCTCGTCATTCAACTCACCCAAACAAGAAAAACAAATCAAAAACAAACAAAAAGAAAACAAAATAAAAACGAAAAACAAAACAAAGAAAAACATTGGGTTACCTCCCAACAAGTGCTAAATTTAAATGTCTTTAGCTAGACAATTTCATACCTCGATCAATCTGGCGTTTTGGCAGCCGATTTCTTCCCAAACCTGTGCTTGCCTCTATATTTATCATTCACATTAGACCACCACTGAGTGTGGGAGTGGCTCCCCCCAAACTTAAACAATTCACTCGGGGTTCCATACCGAGTCCACTACTTCTTTGCAGCATCCTCCTCAACTGGTCGGTTGCCATCTACGTGTGAGATTGGGCTAGCTGTGATAGTGGTGATTGAATAGCAATCTTCATGCTCTGAACTATCGTGTCGCTTGATGGCATCATATATTGAAATTTTCAGCTCCTCATCGTTGACATGAAATGTGAGATCACCTTCTTGCACATCAATTAAAGCACGACCAGTGACTTTTCTAAGGCCGACCCAAGATTAGTGGTTGATTTTTAAATTCAGGTATGTCTAAAATAACAAATTCAGATGGAAAGATAAAATCCCGAATTCTTACCAACACGTCTTCAACTACTCCCTTAGAATATGATATTGACATGTTAGCCATCATCAATGAAATCGTAGCTGACTTCATCTTTCCAAGCTCCAGACGGTTGAAGACAGATAAGGGCATCAGATTGATGCTCGCTCCCAAATCACACAACACGTTAAGAAATGTGTGCTATGCAATCTCGTATTCCAACGTGAAGCTCCCCGAGTCATTCTATTTCAGCGGCAACTTTCTCTGTAAAATGGCACTGCATTCTTCAAAAAGGTTAATTTTTTCAAATTTCCCTAACCTATTCTTGCTCGCCACTGCATCTTTGAGAAATTTTACATATCCGGGCATATTTCTGAGTGCATCAAAGAGAGGTATGTTAATGTTTACTTTCTGGAACATCTCTTTGAATCGGACGAACTCCTCGTCATATTTTTTTTTCCTGAGGCGTTGAGAAAATGGAGCAGTGGCTACTGGAGGCGCTGGATGGCTCGCGTCTTTCCCTCGCGAGGTTGAGTCGTGAGACTCTCTCACGAGGTCCTCTCCGTGTGGCTTCGCGAGTTTCTCTTGCGACCTTTGCTCGCGAGATAAGATCGCAAGGTAAGGTTCTGCTTCTGACGAGTCTTTCATCGCGAGATTCCCTCGCGACCCCTCCTCGTGAGGGAAGGTCGCGAGGTGCTGTTCTGTATGAAGCGCATCTTTCCTCGCGAGACGAGCTCGCGATGGTGTGTCACGATGATTGCTCGCGAGGTGAGAATCCGTCATATCTTCGCTCTCTTCTTCTTCTCCTTGTTCACTATGTTCCTTTTCCCCTTCATGCTCCACTTGATTTGTATATGATGCTCCATCCTCAAATAAATTGCATTACCCGATTCGAGGCATGTGATTCTTTGGATTCTGTTCAGTGTTGCTTGGAAATTGCCCTTGCCTGTGCATCCCAGCTCTCTCATTGGCCATCTTCCCTACTTGGTTCTCCACCATCTTCAATTGCTTTCCAAGGGCAATCATAGTATTATTGATGGCATTTACCATGCTCTCCAAAGTGTTCAGCCTGTTCCCAATCTGCTGAATCTGAATATTTTGCTGAGACAAAATTTGTTGGTGACTCGCTGCAATTTGCTGATTGCTCACCAACACTTGTTGCATCATATCTTCGAGGCTCGGTTTCTTTGGCTCCACGATCATCCCATTATTAACAGCAAAACCAGATGGTGGTTGCTGAGCATTTCTGCGTATTAGCATAGGAAAAATTGGGGTGATTCCTATTATTGGGATGATAGGGTGGATTCACACTCTGGTTCCCCTGAAAATTGTTCATTTGGTTCACATATTGAACCCCTCATTATTATGCGCCATGGCCATAGTCATCTGCCCTTTCATTTCAGCTTCGTACTCCTTCTGCAGAGTTGTGAATTTCTCTAACAAATCATCATACTTATCGTCCAACTCTGCAGCAGCCACTCTTCTGATCGGTTGTCTCTCCATTAGCCATTGATAGCTATTGGATGCCATCTCCTCAATAATTCTCAATGCTTTATCTATTCCTCGATTGAGAAGGCATCCTCCGGCTGAAGCATCTACAATGCTACGGGTGTTAGCATTGAGTCCACTATAAAATTGTGTCACTTGCTGCTCGTGTGAAAACCCGTGATGTGGACACTTTGGAGAAGGTTTACAGATAGCCTCGGGCCTCAAACAACGACTCATCTCCCAATTGTGAAAATGGGAGATCTCAACAATGATCTTGAGCATGGCGGTGGGAAATATTTGGATAGAAATTTCTCACGGCTAACTCACGTGGTAATTCGTGATCTATCCAAGCTCTTGAACCATTCTTTCGCCTGACTCCTCAGTGAAAATATGAACATCCGCATCCAGATGGAATCAGCTGGCACTTCATTCTGCTTGATAGTATCACATATATTAAGGAATGCCTCTAAGTGTGCGTTGGGATCTTCAGTAACCCCTTCCCCAAACTGCTCCGCTTGTATCATGCTGATGAGGGCAGGCTTTAACTCAAAGTTATTGGCATTGACGTTCGGCCCCCATCCTTCACCTTGGAACTGATCTGTCGGTGGCATGTACATGTGATTGAGCGGTATGTGTAGTAACCCAAAAATCTTTTAGTCTCAATTAGAGCATAATTAAGTATTAATTAGGGACTTAAAGGCATTTCATCCCTAAAAATTTATAAAGAAGAGCACAATAAATTAGTAAGCGATAGAAATTCGATTAATTTCTAATCAAAGTAATATAATTTAGAAGAAGTAGAGATCATTTAGAAACAAGTTTTATTATGATAAAATAGGAGATATATGGTTATTATTGTGTGTTTGGATAAAAAATTTCATTAAATAGAAAATGTTCTAAAGAAATGCATTAATTATATTTATATGATATCTATTTATAAAATGAAATGGAATAATGTTTAAGCTATTAAATGGCTTAAATAATTTTATTTTATTAATATCTAGTGATATGGAAATTACTTCCTATAATTTTCGAAATTTATGAATAAATAGAATAATTATTTGATTATTTATATATGAAAGCATTAAAGCTATATTTATATGATTTGAATTCCAATAATGAATTTAATTGTTTTGGATCTTTATATTAATGAGAAAATTGAGTTTTTACTATTAAAGAATATTAATGTTTAACATTAATAATTTTGTAGAGTAATTTATATGATTTTCAAAAAATTTAAGAAATAAAAAGAAAATGAATAAATAAAGGAATAAATCTATATATATACAACTTCTAGAACTATATTCATTCAAGATCATCTTCAAGCTCTCTTTCTCCCTCCCATTTTCGAACACACACACTAAACACACAAACAAAAATTTTCTCCACTTTTAATCTGTAGTTTAAGTATAGAATTAATTGGAAATCACTCCAAAGAAGGTAAACATCTTATTTAATCCAAGCTTTTGTGATTAAATTTGAAGAACATGATGTTCTTACATGCTAGGGTTTTCAAAAATTTCAAGTTTTAGATTAAGGTTGAATTGTTTAATTTTTGTTATGTTTATTGATTTCTTTATGTTTATGATGCTTAAATATTATAATCTATGGTTTAAATTCTTGAAATTCATGAAATTGGTAAATTCAAGCAAGCATGTATAAACCCTAATTTTGCATGTTAATTATTTGTTATGATTTGATTAAATTGAGTTTAGATATGTGTAATTAAGTAGAAATAAACATGATTTGGTAAAAGAAATTGGAATGAATTGAATGTATACATAATCTTTCATTTTCAAAAATTAAGGGGCTTGGATGAACCTTGAGTTCTTGATTTTATTTGATGTATTTGATATGATTTTTGAGATCTAGGATATAAATAATGCTTAAGTTGAATTTATGGGATTTTATGGACTTATATATTGAAAGTTGAAATATTAAAGTTTATGCTAAATTGCTAGAATTATATGATGAGTTTGATTAGGATTTAATTTGATATTGGATTGATGATCATTGATGATGGATAAGTATATATATGAATTGATTGAAATTAAATTGGTTGTAGATTGAAAAAATTATTTATTTACATAATAATGTGGTTGAAGGGCATAGTAAAAGTATGGTGTAAATGGATTGATTTAAACTTGTTTTGAGTTTTTAAGTATATATTTAGGCATATGGTGATGATTTGGTGGAGTTTGGAAGCGTTTTGTTGATTTGGAATGAAATGACGATTCATTTTATAAAACTTACTCTGTCGAAATCTCGTTAGAATTTGATATATTAATAAGATGATTTGAGAGTAAAATTAGTAAACTTATGATAAGTGTATAAGTGAGATTAGTTACTTGATTGCCTTAAGTTAAGATTTAAAATGTTATGCATTGATGAAACTAAGAATAAGTTACTTAAATTTCTTATGGCATATTATGTAAATTACTAAAATTAAAGTTTACTAAGGACATAAGTAAGAGATGCAATAGCCTAAGTTAAGTCTTAGAATTTGGTAAAATCAAGAATAAGATGTAATATTCTCAAGTGAATAAGAATGTTGCTAAATTTGATAATTATTTTTATTTACAAGGATCGAGTAAGGACTAGGGATGGCAATGGGCCGGATCTGGACCGGATCTAGCTAGGTCCAGATCCAGATCCGATTTTTTTTGCTTTGGTCCAGATCCGGTCCAGATCCATTGGGTCCAAAAAAATTAAATCCAGATCCAGATCCATAAGATCCACAGGGTCCAGGGTCTAGACCCGGATCCATATGTTTTCGTTTCTAAAATAAATTCTAAATCAACTATAATTCACAGTAACACCATAATAATCTAAATACACAATAATACTATAATAATTATTTAGAATTTCTACAAATATCATTAGGGGTGTACAGAGAAAATTATAGAGAGAGGTCTACGATGGGGTGGAGAGAAATATTACAGTGAAAGGGAAAGAGGGAGGGGAACGATGTGAGAGTGCAAAGAGAGAAAATAGAGTGCATTTACAGAGAGAGAAGATAGAGGCCGAGAATAAATAGGCGCAGCTATTCTTTCTCGTTTCCACTTGAGAATATGCAATTTGGGATTCATACTGTTGGTAGTGGAATTCCTAATCATTATTTATTCACCTATGCTCAGTGATATATAAATCAAAGTCCAACATTGGGAAAAGAAGAAGGAGAAATCAAAAGGAAGAAAGTGAAAACAAAAAGAAGAAAGTGAAAAGAATATAAAATAATTATTTAGATTAACTAATTTAATTATAATAAAATTATATATATATATATATATATATAGGGGTTGGATCCATGAGAACTCATCTTTTTGAGAACTTGAGAACCATGCATAAGGCGTTGAAGATGATGCACAAAAGCGATAAAGTTGTGCATAACGAAATCTTTCTAAAATTGTTGCACAACAAAATAATTTTAGAAAGTTTTCGTTATGCACAACTTTATTCCATTGTGCATCATCTTCAACGGCTTATCGCACGGTTCAGAGTTCGCAAAAAGATGTGGTTCTCATTGATCCACTCCATATATATATATATATATATATATATAATAGTGGTCCACGGGCGGATCTGGACCGGATCCGGATCTTAAAATCTAAACTCGGATCCGGATCCAAATATTGATATATGTTCGGATCCGTCCGGATCCGACGGTCCAGATTTTTAGGATCCGGATCCTAAAAATGGATCTCGATCCACGGATCGGACCGGATCTGGATCCGTTGCCATCCCTAGTAAGGACAAGGCATCTTGAAGGGCGAGAATGAGGAACTTATAGAGTGACGACGTGTCAGGTGAGTTTTTTTTCACTAAAATGTGTTTGATATTGAATATTTCATTTATATCTTGCATATTATTGTGAAATATTGATTTTCGATAGGTTGGAAATAAAATCATATTATTTATTGAAAATAATATCATGTTATTTGTTGAGCATAAGATCGTATGACTTGTTGAGTATAAGATTATGTTACTTGTTGAATATAAGATCATATTGTTTGTTGAGCATAAGATCATGTTATTATTGAATATAAATTCATGTTACCTATCTACGGAAGAATTATGTTAATGACCGAGAAGTTATAGTTATGTAGATCGGCAATGACCGAGAAGTTTATGAATATGTAGACCGGTCAGGATATTGAGAAGGAGGCCTACTTCTCATTACCGAAAAACGTAGATAGGGTAGGACTGTGATTGGTAACCTTCGGGACCAACACATGAAGATAATACCAGCATAGCACAATATTACATGAGATTGCATTGTTATAGTTGCATAAAATCTATTGTCACTGAAAATCTATTAAGGTATTATTTATTTCAACTCTTACGTTGAGAAAGTTCGGTAAGTCATTTAAGTTTAAAGTTTGACAATAACCTACTGAGTACTTGTTGGTACTCACGCTCTGCATTTTCTATATGCAGGTTGAGCTCAGAGATGACGATGGAAGAGGATGCTGAGTTAGGGTTCTTTTGTTGTAATTATTATTATGCCCTGAATATCATGTCTTCATACATGACATTCATCCATCCTTTCGTTGTCAAACTCTTATGATCTTGACGTTGACTTTTGATAACCTCTTTTGTATGTTGAAGATGTATATGAAACCTTTAAATGTTAACTTTGATCTTTATGTTTGGTTGTCAATTAGTTAGCTAAACTGTTTGATTCTTGGAGACATTTCAAATTAGAAGTTAGTATGTTCTTATTCTAACCTTGTCATAGTCTAATTACTTAGTTATATTTAATTAAGTAGTCGGGTCGTGATAGTATGGGTGGTGCTCGTGTCACGTCCCCATTCCGGATAACCCGGACTGGAGGGTGACTAATACTAGGAATAGTATTTGGGGTTCACGAAGGCTAATATAAAGGTACATATCAAAAGTAGACTATCATGCTTGAACATAACATAAGGTGATATCAAAACAAATCAAGTGGTTTAGGCCATCAGACTCAAAGGTCAGCAATGGTCTGACGGACCTCAACAGTGCTTAACATCATACATAACATAAATAAGTTCAGAGTTGCAGCGGAAAGTGTGTGAATACATATGTGAAGATATATATTCAAGGTAAAACCCAATTCTTAATAAAGTAACAAGGACACTGGACTCCTCAACACTTCCTCCATCACCATCGTCAGAGCTCAACCTGCACATTTAAAAACAAACATGCAGGGCTGAGTACGAGAAATGCACTCAGTGGACTCATGCCGAAAACATTTTATAATTGAATTACACTGCCAATATCAAGGTAAGTCACAAGGGTTTTAGTTGAAATGCCTTGTGCTTACTAAAACATTTTCAGTTCGTAAAAGTCGCTTGGCCAAGCATTTTTCTTGGTGTGTATGATCCGTATCCCATATCCTCATTTCATCATAACATCAAAGTTCAAACGTCGTGAGGGAGGCCTCCCTCTGCGACGCCGTGATCGGCCGTGAATTGTCCTTACAGCACACAGTCACGTTCAGGTGTACACGTTAATCCTAGCCAGGCATCGTCTTCCGGCATAGGATCCGATATCGATTTCATAACTGGGTTGGTGCGACCAACAAAATTCATAACATTTCATATCATCATATCATTTCATCATTCACATCATTCATTCGGATAGGATCCATACACAAAACGAAACATTTTGGCGGTAATCTTGTAAGCAGTTTATCAGCAAATGAAAGTAAGCATTGTAAATAAATTCATTTGGAAATAATTTAAATGAGAAGGCTCATATTTTATTTGGAAAAGAAGCCCCACCTGGACTATGGTTCGTCTTAATTGAGTCCTAGGTTTGATTCCTCGTCAATGTCCGGTCGTCACGTTCGCGTCCACACCTTTACGTAAAAGCGAGGGTTTAGTACGTCGTTCACGTTTCTCGAGACTCTCAAAGTCTAAGATAAAACTTCGATATTCAATATCGATATAAACTGAATTCCTTAATGAATTCAATACGCTTTTCAATTACGTATTTCGATTGAATAGTTCTCGTTCTTCGAGATACGTTCAATTATTTCGTCTTAACCTTTCCGGTTTAAACGTTCAACGTATATGAATACGTTTCTCGATATAAGGATTTCATTTATGAAATCTTTTTCTTACTAATGAGGTATCTTACCTAATTAGTACGTCTTACGCGTATTAGCGTATTTATCGAATGTATATTCGTATGTTTGACTTTAAAAGTCAACAGTCCACAAAGTCAACAATTTTGACTTTTCAAATAGTAATTTCTTACTAATTCGTAATATAAATCGATTTTCAATCGATTTCTTTCGTAAAGTCCTAATTCTCGATTTGTCACGTAAATCGATGGACTTATTAATATTTCTCAAATATTAATCCTTTTAATCATTAAACATATATTTTCGTTATAACGTTATTAAATATAACGTTTCGTCTCAAACATAGTAATCTATGTTTATAAAATTTTATAAAATCCAAATATGTCTAAAATAATATTTAGACATATAATTTATTATTAAACTGGATTAAAAAGGATTTAAAAATCCTTATAAATATTAAGAAGCTTACGGTAATTATAGAATAATTACCAAATGGTTTTCAAATTTTTTTCTAAATTCATATAGTGTATTATTATACACTATGGTCATTAATATGTATTAATATCATCCAAATTACAAACGATCATCAACTTATAAATCTTATAAGGTCACGGTAATTTGTAAATATTTGTCCAATAATTTCCAAAAAATTATACAATTAATACAATGTTCCAACATTAATATATAACATACTTATAACCTATAGTCCATCAAAAACAATTTATTCATCAAGGAATTAATCCTCAATGCTCACGGTATTATCAAAATAAATACCAAACAATATGTAAAAATTCCAATAAAATTATATTATGCTCAAACATTATAGTATAACATTGTAACATCATAACATCTACCAAAACCATTTGAATCATCACCATATGGAGCTTGTATGCTCTCGGTTTTTTTTATTTCTATAGGTTTTTGGTTTCCAAAAATTCTAACAATTATACACCATGCTTATATACTATAATACAACAATATAACATTATAACATTCATCAAAAACCAATTAAATCATCACCATACTTAAGCACAAGGCTTTCGGGTTTTTTTTTATTTAATTTTGGTATTTGATTTCCAAAAATTCCAACAAAATCATGTAACACATAATCAATATACTAAAGCATTAATATACCATTGCATGTTCAAAATAAAAATCATACACCAAGATATAAAATTATATAGCATTCGGCCTTTTCAAGAAAAATATGCATTTGGTCTTCAAAATTCTAATAAATTCATAGAACATATAATCAAGGTCGTAAAGCATTAATATGTCATTGCATGTTTAAAATAAAAATTATACACCAATGTACATACTCATAAGCTCACGGTATTTATTAAAAATAGGTCTAGGGTTTTTCCAAAAATTCTAAATAAATTACTATGGACTCTAAACACATCATAGAACAATAATCCATCCTCAAAAATACTTTAAAAACATTTGGTCCTTATAAAAAATTTTCTATCATTTTCGAAATAAATTGTAAACAAGGTTCATGCTTCAATCATAATATATATATATACTAGATCCTTTCAAATATTTCATATGCAATGGATTAAATTCATCCTAACATACATTTCCTATTTTTTTTTGTAAATAAAACATCAAGAACGTATATGAACACATATCTCATGTATAAGAACATTAAAAACACACATACACATACAAGAACATGTTCGACTATTTTGAACAATGGGAGATAAAAATCGAAGCCATGGTCATGTATTTACCTTTGGAATGATATTGATTCAAGGGAACAATACTAGGGTATCAAACCTTGGGTGAATGGAGGAGAAGGAGGAGAAGGAAAAAATTTTAAAAATAGAGGGGGAGAGCTCGGCTATGGCTGAAGGTGGAGAGGGAAGAGAGTGTTTTTGGGGTGTTCTAAAATTTTGGAATGGAGATAATGAGTGAATGGGGTGAAGGGGAAGAGTCCCTCCCCTATCTCTCTCTCTCTCTCGGCCCTCACACCAAATGAATAAAAAAAATCAGCCAATTTGTTTAGTGGGAGGGTGATCATGAGCTAGGCAAAAAGGCTCCTAATGCGTTGGGCAATCAAAAATGAAAAATCATGCTTTGTTTAAGAGGGATGGCCGACGACTATGTATGTTCCAAGGGGTGTGATTTTATTTTTGTTGTACCATAATACTATGTATTAATCCATATATAATCATAGATATAAAATACATGTCAATTAAATAATTAAAACAACACTTAGCATAATGTACGAAAATTGGCGTGAATTAGGGCATAAATTATAAGTCACGCCTCCTTTGATTTCACAAGTCATTTTCGTGCTAAATATACTCATATATGTCATAACATATAGTTTAGATAATAAATAATAGAATAGGATAATTTACTGATATCATTTTATGTGAGAAAACCCTAGTTTTTAAAGTTAAGGTTTTCGAAAATTACAAATTGTAATTATCGAGTTCTATAGCTTTAATATTGATTTTAATGCTTAATAATACTGTAATTATATAAAATAATAATAGAAAATTTAATTATAATAATTTCCTGATCGTTAAACTCATTTTTCAAAACGTTTCTAAACGTTGACGTTCAAAACGTCTCAAAATGTTAATAATCAACTCATCTCAAAATGGTCGCAGTAAGTTCGTACTTACTTTATAAATACTATTCCATTAATATAGGAATTAATATGGAAATTAATTCCAAGCTTCGCTGTTTAGAAAATTTCATAAAATCTGACGTACGATACGTAATCGATGTTAAAATAATACTGTCGAACTATTTCGTAATATTCTATTCCTTAATTCACAATCCTTAGTGAATATAATAAGGAATTCGTTATTACGTTACTGAGTCGAAATCAATATTCGATGTGATTAAATAAAATACGGCAAAACCCTAGTTTACGGGTTTAAAATACCGTAATTAGACGTTCGTTTCTTTGGAATATTACAGCTCGTCCACCAATCTGGCCCATCTGATTCTGCAAAGCCAGTTTACGTTGCATTACGGCTAGCATCTCCTTTATCTCGGCTATCCGATCATGGCCTTGAGGTTGTCTATCTGTCATTACTTGTTGTCTTCTTTCTCGGCTCTCTCTCTTATGTGATCTTTCAATCTCAAGATCCAAATGGAATAATTTCTTTCCTTTGAGATCTTTTAATCATACACTCACAAAAAGATTAAAACCAGATCAGATCTAAGAAGCAATACAGAAATAATATATATATATATATATATATATTTTATAAATGCCGAATTAATAACTACAATCCATAAAATTATCACTATGAAATCTAAACAGTCTCCGGCAACGACGCTAAAATTTGATCGCTATATTTCCCACCAATTAAATGATAGTAAAACAAGAAGTATATATATATATATCGTATCCACAGGGATGACTCGAGAACACAAAAATAATCAACACAAAATCTTGATTATTATTCAGGCAACAAAATATCAAGAAGGATGTTTATAAAACTAGACACAAAATATAAATAAGGAATGAAACCAGATATAAAAGACTGACCCTAGAGATGTACTTAACCTAACCAGATTCACACAATTCAACCTATTAATCTCTTTACCAATTTAATCCACATTCATATGAAGGATCACTAATGTAACTATAGTTTCCGTCAGGACAACCTATATGTAACAGCCCACTACTCCTAAGGACGGATTAGCAGGGACTATTACTTGGAACGAGAATTAAGAAGCGTAACAAAGACATAGAACATCGAATTGTGAGACATATATTTGGAATATTTCTAGAACTTCAAAGCTTTTGAGATTTGACAAACATAATATACATATGACTTAGTATTCTTGCAGCGGAAAAACATGTGAAGTACACATATGACGATGTGCACTCAAGGTACTAACTTTCAGCGACATAAGATTCCTACTGCTCAACACTGCTCCATCGCATCACCAGCTCAACCTGCACATTTAAAAACAAACATGCAGGGCTGAGTACAAGAATGTACTCAGTGGACTTATGCCAAAAACATTTGTTTTATATTGAATTACACTGCCCCATCAGTAACACACGAGGTTTTATTTGAAATGCTCGTGTTTACTAAACATTTTTTGTCATTTTCATAAACTTGTCTGGCCAGACATATTTTCTATCTGTATGATCCATATCACATTTCATATAACATCTCATAACATCATCTTGTGCCGTAGAAGGAGGCCTCCTTCCACGGACGCTATGACCGGCCGAGCATTGTCCTTTCAGCACACAGTCACCCTTAGTGTACACCTTAATCCTAGCCAGGAATTGTCCTTCCAGCATAGGATCCGAATTCGATTTTCATTCATAGTTGGTAGCGAACCAACAATTTCATTATCATTCATAGTTGGCGAACCAACAACTTGATAGGATCATACATAAAACATAAACATTTTGGGCAGGTAATTAAATAACATTTCATCATCATTTCTCAACAGAAAGCATCGTAAATAAAGGCTTTTCATTTCGAAGAAAGCATCATAAATAAAGCATTTGTCATTTCAAGAAAAAGCCCACCTGGTATATTCTCCTTCTCAAAACGAGTTTCGTTCCGTTACTTTCATTGCTCACTTTCGTGCTCAACCTTTACGTAAGAAACTAATTTAGAACGTCGGTCGTATATTCATTGAAAATTCTAACTTATAAACTTTCGTTTCTAACTGAGACGAAACATTACTTACGACCTCGTACGAGTAAATTAGGTCAAACGATGACCCATATTAACTATTTTCCGATAACATGATTTCAATTACGAGGTCGACTTTTATAAAAGAGATATTCTTATATCTCTAATGCGTCTTACACATCTTAGTGTATCTATTCAACGCAACCCATATTTATACTAGACGTACAACATAACCTTGTTCACGTATTAACATATTTCATACGTTCATACATTAGTCAAGTCATTTGATTTTCAATAACATATATTTTGCAACATTAACATATATAACTATTAATTTACATATACACACTCAATTTCTCATCGATTTCTAAACACGTTCTCATAAGTCTCGATTTTTCACGTTATCAGTCAAACATGCTCGAAAATACACATAAGTATGTTCTAACTTAAACATAACACTTTTTTTTTCAAACCTTACGTCACTTAACAAAAAGTTTCTACATAAACATAGTATACCTTGTTTTAAAAATCACATAAATTCATATTATGTCTAAAACATATTTTGGGATTAAATATGTGATTACACTTAATAACATAAATTTAAAACTCTAACTTTCCAACATTAAAGTTTTCGGTCCTTTTGACAAAATTTCCAAAACTTATGCGTAAATTCCCATAATTTTACATAACATACTATATTATCATAGGATCCATAATATCAAATAACATTAGTCATAGAAAAATTGGACATCATAATCTTTCATAACATAGTTCTCGAAAGTTATGAAAATTTAAATAAATAATTTTCAAAAATTCTAATTAATTCATACAACACATTATTATCATCCTACATCAATAATATGCCATAATATTCTTCATACACCAATCATAAATCAATGTATCATTCCTTATAGCTTTCGAATTTTTCATGAAATAATTCCCAATATTTTTCCAAAAATTGCAAATTAATTCATACATACTTAAACAATACTAACTATCATCAATCCATGCTCAAAACAACAATTAAAATTCATTTTCATCAACATAAAATTCATATATATTTTTGGTCCAAATGAGAAAAATTATAACATGCTCCACTTTGCACTAAATTCATAATACATGCTTATAAACATCATATTAACATATTTAATAAACAACTTAAACATTAAACAAAATTTCTCAAATTTCACATAAAATAACAAAATCATAAACCTAAGATTTCATGGATGGATTTCAAATTTTTTTGCATATATAAGAAGCTTGTAACATTTCTAACCTTTTAATTGGAACCGATTGTCTACGAAAACGTTTTTCTACTAAGATTTGAAGAGAGAATTTTTAGAACACTTTCTGTTTTTTTCTCCTCAATGTTTCGGTCATATGGGTGAGAATGAGAGAGAATTTCATTCATTGATGATGTATTAATCTTATCATATAATTAATTAATACCTATCATTATCAACCTTTCATTATCAAACTTTAAATGAAAAATATCCTCTTTTTCTTTTTCTTCACATACCTCACGGTACTTACAAGTTGCAAAGAGGTGATTTTTAATTGTTTTGATGATAATATACATTATTCAACACTTTAGCAAAATATCTAATTTAAAAGTCAACAATTTCAACTCCTTTATTTACTAAAATATTACATCTTCACTAACAAAAAAAAATAATACATTATCACTTCATTTATTAATTATTTTATCTTATCACTATATTTAATACCTTTCATTATCAAACACATCATTATCAAAGAAATAAGAAAATTCTTCCCTTTTTCTTCTTCATGATTTCGGCAACCTCAATAGATAGAATAGAGATGATTTTATTTATTTTGATGACAATATGAATGAATTAACCTATCATTATCATTATCTTCATCTATCACTATCAAAGAGTTTGAAATTTTCTTCCTTTCTTCATTTGTCCTAATTTTCGGCTACTATAAGACAATTAACATATCCCACTTGTTTAATTAATTAATCACCTTATCTTAACATTAATAATATCTTACTATCATAATTATTACACATCACTATCATAAGAGGTAGAATTTTTCTTCATTTCACACTTAGTACACAATTTCGATCACTATGCATATATTATGCTACACATCTTATTTTTTTCAATTAATAGCAATGTGACATAATATAGGTCTTAGATAATAGATTAAATCATAGGAAAAATAATTAAGAACCATTCTATGTCACAAAATAAAATTTTCGAACACTTATTCAAGAATAGGAATAAATTATCCAATCTTTATTCCTTAATTCACTAGCATTATTTTAATGAAGGATTATATAAAAATAATGCTCTTATTTCATAAAATAATCATTTTTAATTCTTTAATCGTTATACTAAGTTTTCAAATCATCTCAAAACGTTGACATTTGAAACATCTCAAAATGTTAATAATCGAATCGTCTCTAAAACGTCAAACATAAAGTCGTAATCATCTTATTTATTCCTTTAATAATAAGGAATTAAATTCTAAGCTTCGTTGCTTAGAAAATAACGTAGGACTAACTATCGAAATTTAATCGACGTTAGAATAATGCATTTGAAGGAATTATATAAATATATTCCTTAACTCACTAATCGTTTATGAATATCATATGAAAATCCTCGCATTATGGATAGTCGAAAATTGAGCTTCGATAAATTACTATTTCAATTATCGAAACTAAACCCTAATTTACGATTTATATTATCGTAACTTATCTTAAAAACTTTGGGATATTACACTATAGTAGTATGTTAGCCTAAACTCTATATCTATCGGGTCTCAAGAGAAGTAAGTTAATTACCAAAAGCACACAAAGAATAACCTCCTACATATCATCTATCTCCTCTAGGTCTCAAGGTAAAAACTGTATTATGAATTCAAGATATCGACTATGCAATTAGTTCTGCCAGGACATCAATCACATAACTAGCACGCATCAATATTGGCAAGATACCAACACATAAGAATTAAAGCCAAGAATCATAAATCATGAATGGGACGACAAAACAGTATCAATGGATCAATCATACAAATCTAGTCAGACATACAAATCCTATGATCAATATGGCATTTAGCTACTCATAATTAAAATACTAAATCAATAAATAAATAAAAATAACATAAACTGAAATAGATAAATAAAACCGTAGGATTCCAGGATGAACAATTGTAGCAACTTGAATCCGGAAGTAAAACTGAACTCAATATAAAAACTGGAAAACTAAGAAAGGAATCAAACAGAACTTGAAAAGCTAAATTAATAAACTCTTCTGGAATCAAAACAAATGAGCAAAAGAAAAGACTACAATATGTGTTCTGTAAAATAAAGCTAAGGTCTAAAGTCTACGTCTATCAAAAGCTGCCTCCTCTGTTCTGACTGCATCCGCATCTATATGCAACCCAAAGGCGCGTCGGCTCGCGAGACTAGCTCGCGAGTAAGTCTCGCGATAGAATGTCGCGAATTTTGCCATCTGTCACGCTTCCGTGCTTTCTCGCGAGTTTGTCTCGCGATCTTTGGTCGCGAGAAAATGTCGTGAGGTTTTTCCTTCTCTTCCTCGCGTGTTAGCATCACGTGTGTTCGTCGCGAGAGTAAGTCGCGAAGCGTCGTGTAGTAACCCGAAAATTTTTAATTCTTAATTAGAACCTGATTAGGTATAATTAGGACTTAAAAAGTAGTTATTTCTTAAAGAATTCATAACGAGGCACATAATAGATTATTAAGAGATAAAAATTCGATTAATTCCTAATCGAAGGAATAGAAATTAGAAGACATAGAGATTAATTAGAAATGAGTTTTATTATGATGAAATGTGAGATATGTGATTATTATCGGGTGTTTGAATGAAAAATGTCCTTAAAGGGAAAATGTGCTAAGAAATGCATTAATTATTTTTATATGAGAATTTTCTTATAAAATGAGAAGAATTATTGTTCAAGCTATTAAATAACTTGAATAAATTTATTTTATTATTATCTAGTGATAAAGTAATTACTTTCATGATTTTAGAAATTTATGGAAGTTAAATATAATTATTTGAAATTTTAACACATGAAAGAATTTAATTTATGTTTATATGAATTTAATTTCAATCATGGATATAAATTGTTTTGGATTTTAATATTTATTAAAAAATATAGTTTTTGCCTATTAAAGGATATTAATGAATAACATTAGTAATTTTGGAGGTATACTTATAAGTTTTGAAATTTGTGTCTAATACTAATAAAATGAATACAAATATACATTTAATTACACATATACATTCTAGAAATTTACAAAATACATAAGATCATCCTCAAGCTCATTTTCTTCCCCATTTTCGGCACTCACACACACACTAAATTTTTATTTTCACTTTTAATCCATATTTAAGTGGGAAATTAATAGCAAATCACTTCAAGTAAGGTAATTACTTTGTTTAAGTTAAATTTTTGTGATTTAATTGATGAATATGATGTTCTACCTATCTATGATTTTTGAAAATTATGTGATTAATTTTAAGGTTGATTTGTTTAATTTTGTTATGTTTATTGATTTAATTATGCTTATTATGTATAATTAACATAATCTATGGTTTTAATTCTTTCATTTCCTAAAGTTGGTGAATTAAAGTTTTGATTATGAACCCTAATTTTTGGTATGTGAAAAATATGATGTGCTTTAGTTAAATTGAGATCAAATACATGTTTAGGAATAGAATTAAACAACATATGATTAAAGAAATGGAAATTCAAAACATGTATATTGAAACCCTAATTTTTCGAAAACTAAGGATAGTTCGAACTTGAGGATTTTGATTTTATTTGATCTAATTGGTATGATATTTAAACTTTAGGATATATATAATGCATGATATGAATTTATAAGAATTTAATTCATGCATATGAATAAATCCCAAATTTTCGAAAATGAAGGGGAAGGCTTGAACTTTGATTTCTTGATTTTATTTAATGTATTTGATATGATTTTTGAGATCTATGATAAAAATAATGCTTAAGTTGAATTTATAGGATTTTATGGACATGAATTGTGAAAATTTGAAAATTAAAGTTTAGTGCTAAGTTGGTGATTTTATGTGGTGAACTTGGTTGAAATTGGAAGTGATCATGGATTGATGATCATTGATGAGGAATAAGTATAAATGTGAATTTTGGATACTAAATGGATTTTAGATTGTAAAATTCTTGAAATTTGTCGATAACTTGGTGGAAGAGTATATAAGGATAATGATGTGAATGAGTGATAGAACTTATTTTAAATTCCTAAAGGTATATGTAAGCATATATTGATGATTTTGGTGGAGTTTGGGAATAAAATTGATTGAGTTTGGTTTGGTATGGCGATTCAAATTATAAACGTTACTCTACCGAAATTTCGTTAGAATTTGTTTAATAATAATACGTTTTGAAATTTTAATTGGCAAACTATTGATAAATGGTTAAGTGGAATATAATTACTTGAAGTTGTTTAATTTCCTTAATTATAGTATGTTATCTAAGTTTTAAGTCTATTAAGGAATGAATTATGGAATAATGCGATAAGTCTAATCTAATCTTAGATTAGGTAAAAAAAACTAAGATATAGTTGTAATATGTTCTAGTGGATAAGGAAGTTTGCTAAATTCAATGATAATTTTATTTTACAAGGAACGAGCAAAGGAAGTCGGGAAGTGAAAGACGAAGAAACAAACGTTTTGGAGTAAACGGTATCAGGTGCTTATTAAACTATGTGTTGAACAAAGTTAAATTTTATGCTTCAAACGTGTTTTAGTATGAAAATGTTTTTCTATCACCACATTATGAATATATCGATAATGATTGATTTACCACATTGTGGGTACGACGGCGATTGACCTATCTACGGTAGGAAAAAAGATATATATACTGTGCACAGGTTTATGGCCGTGGGCCTGCAAATGTAGGCCAGTCATGATATTGAGGAGGAGGCTTATTTCCCATTACCGAATGACGTAGATAGGGTATGACCGTGGTTGGGAACCTTTGGGACCAACTCGGGTATGTGATGCCGGTATGTTTCTAATCAAGAATGTGTGGTGATATAATAATGAAATCTTTTTATGAAGTAATTATTCAAGTTATCTTCTCATCTTTTGCTTAAAGCAAATTTAATAAGTTCTGAAAGTTAATGTTTTAGCAGTTACCCACTGAGTACTCTCTGGTACTTATACCCGAAAAATATTTTCTGTTTGATGCAGGTTGAGCATGGAAGAGATAGGGGCTTTGGAGCTGAGCTTAGTCTTTCTTTTGTTTTAAATAGTTGTGCTCGAATGTCATGTCTTCATACATGACATTCATTACTCTTCCGCTGTTGACCCTAAAACTTAGAACTATATTTTTGAAAATCTTGTAAATGATTGGAAGTGTTTATGTACATATTGTTGAAGCTATAACCTCATTTGTTGTTGTTGCTCGCTGTTGGTTATTTGCTGTGTGCAGATTGACTTATCCATATTCTAGAGGATATGCTGTCCATTTGTTCAAAATTTCATTTCCTTAAACCAGTCACGATCTGATTATATAGTTAATTATCTAATTAAGTAGTCGGGTCGTGATAGAGTGGTATCATAGCAGTTGTTCGCTCTGGACCTATGAAATTTTCCTTTTTGAGCCAAACTTTTCTTGTAAACCCTGAGTTAAAAATAAATTAATTGTTTAAAGCTCAGCATTCCAGTCCATCTCTTCAGCTCAACCTGATAAAGTAAATTGTGATTTTTGTGTAGAAGTATATATATATATATAGAGGTTGGTTATGGTGAGAAAGCTCCTTAATGTACGAAAATAAGAATATTAGCACATCTTTCATATTTGTGTAGCACAATCAGAATTACTATATTGCACATATTTCATCCATTCGTAGCATATATGCTAAATATATTAGTTTAGCACATCCTTCATTGCAGCGTAGTACAAGAAGAGTTATAGTGTTGTACAATAATCCGTGTAGCACACAAAACACAAAACTATAGCACACCTGAAAATTAAATCTCAACCATTGATATAGCAAATCAAAGGCCCAGATTCATTCATATTTCCTACCAAATTCTACCGGGGGAGCCCAATTGCTCGTCCACCGACCATTCTCATGCTCTCGAGGAAAAAGAAAAAGACCCAGAAGAAGAATCGGAAGAGGATCCGGAAGAGGACCCAGAATAAGATATGGAGGACTAGGAGAAATGGGTTTAAATCTAGTTAGGGTAGTGAGATAGAAAAGCAAGGTAGAACTACCAGCCCAATGACAATGAAATTAACCTATTTTGTAAAAAGTCCTCAATGAGGCAATTTTTCCTGTAAATTATGATATGCAATGTTTGTTTATCTTTGTTGTGATTAAATGAGTGTTATTAATTTTGGTTATAATTTGAAATTTCTCTTCCTTGTTCTAATATTTTATCAACTATTGTGAAGATAATATTATTCTTTTGTATCAGTATGCCTCCTAGACGAAGAAACCCAAGTTTGGAAGGAAGAGAAAGTGAAACCACACCACAGAATTTTCCAGACCGTACACCCTCTCCACCAAATCGGAAAATTGCAGAACTTTTCCTTCGACAAAACCCACCCAATTTCACCGGGGCTAGTAGTCCTGCTGAGGCTGAAGAATGGGTGCGAGTTGTTGAAAGGATATTCAAGTTCTTAGAATGCAACGACCAAAAATGTTTGTTATGCATATCTTTTCTGTTAAAGGGACCTGCTGACTTTTGGTTGGAGACAAGACATAAAACTCTTGCGCCTGATCAGTTGGCGAACTTCACGTGGAACCAATTCAAAGAGGAGTTATATGCGAAGTTCATACCTCGAAGCTACAGTAAACAGAAAGAAATAGAGTTTATGAACCTGAAGCAGGGAAGTAGAAGCGTCGCAGAATATGACCGGGAATTTTTCACCTTATCTCGATACGCGCCATATAAAGTTGAGACGGACAAAAAGATGGTGAAGATGTTTCGATATGGACTCCGTCCGGAAATTCGTATCATTTTTAGTTGCACAACCACCGAAGTCATACGCTGAGACTTTAAATCGTGCTCTAGATATGGAGATAGAGATACAGTCCGAGAAAGCCACGTCTGAGTCAACTTCAAATATATCGCAGAATTTGTTGATGGCAAGACCTCCTCAATCAGAACAGAAGTTTAAAGGAAAAAGAAAGTGGGAAAATAAGGGATTTCCGAATAAGAAACCCTTTCAGAAGCAAGGGCCAGTGGCGGCAAGGCCATTTCGACCATCGACACCAGGACAATCGTTTTTCCCTCAGAATCAGGTGAGACCACCAACATGTCCACAATGCAATCGATCACATTTTGGTGTCTGTAGAAATGGAATCAATACTTGCTTCACCTGCGGACAAGTGGGTCACTTCGCATCCGTTTGTCCTTATCGACCAAATGTATCTGTAAGAGGAGAGAGACCAAAGTCTTTTCGACCAGTTCAATCAGTAAAAGCTATGGCTGGCTATCCGCAACAACCACGATATCAACTTCCTCCTTCACAAGAAATTTTAAGTCCCGATACTTCTGTTCTACAGACACAGCCTCAACCTCTTCAACTTCAACCTCAACATCAAAAAGCGTATGCGATTAAGCAGAAAAAATCGGAGAAGAGCTCGGGCAATTTGACAGGTATGGCCCAGTTAAAAGGTGTGCCTATTATAGTTTTGTTTGATACGGGAGCTTCGCATTCTTTTATCTCTACCGCATGTGTAGACAATCTTGAACTCCCTGTAGAACAAGCTAAAATAGGTTTAAAAGTGGTTACTCCAGTAGGTGGGGAGACAGGAGTTCGAGTTAGGATCACTCAAGTTAAGAGCTGAATCATTACGTCTTCTATGCATGTGGGATATAGATATTATTTTAGGTATGGATTGGCTAACTGAGAATTTTGCAACAATTCGTTGTGAACAACGAGAGATAGCATTTCAGCCACCAGGGAAGGAACCCACTTGTTTCTATGGAATTGATGAGATGAAAAGACGTATCCCGATGATTTCAGCATTACAAACAGATAAATTGTTGAAATGTGCTGAAAATCATGCTTATCTTGTGTGTTTGAGTAAGGAAAGCAAGAAAGAAAGAAAGATTGAGGATGAGCCAATTGTTCGAGAATACCCAGACGTATTCCCAGAAAGGTTACCAGGGGTACCGTCGGATCGACAATTAGACTTTGTTATCGATCTAGAACCAGGGTCAGCGCCAATCTCTAAAGAACCGTAACGAATGGCCCCAAAAGAACTATAAGAGTTGAAGGTCCAATTGCAAGAACTTTTAGACTGGGATTTATCCGACCAAGTGCATCACCTTGGGGAGCACCGGTATTGTTTGTCAAAAAGAAGGATGGTACTTTAAGAATGTGTATTGATTATCGAGAATAAAGAATAAGTACCCATTACCCCGGATCGATGATTTATTTGACCAGTTGAAAGGAGCACGGGTATTTTCAAAGATTGATTTAAGATCGGATATCATCAAGTGAAAATTAAACCGAAGATATACCCAAACCGCTTCCGGACTAGATATGGGCACTACGAATTTGTAGTGATGCCGTTTGGGTTGACCAATGCTCCAGCCGTATTTATGGACCTTATGAACCGTGTTTTCCATGAATATCTCGATAAATTTGTATTGATATTTATCGATGATATTTTGATATATTCTGCAAGTGAACAAGAGCATGAAATGCACTTGCGAATTGTGTTGGAAAGGTTGAGAACACAAAGATTATACGCTAAGTTTAGCAAGTGTGAGTTTTGGTTGAAAGAAGTAAATTTTCTGGGACATATAGTTTCGGCTGAAGGAATAAAAGTTGATCCTGCTAAAGTCCAAGTTGTACAAGAATGGAAATCGCCCACAACTCCGAATGAGATTCGAAGTTTTCTAGGCTTAACCGGGTATTACAGAAGATTTATTGAAGGATTTTCTAAAATTGCTAAGCCAATGACTCAATTATTGAAAAATGGAGTAAAATTTCAATGGACTCAAGACTGCGAAGACAACTTCCAAGAACACAAGGAAAGGCTGACCACTGCTCCTATCTTGGCAATACCTGATCCAGAGAAAGAATATACCATATACACCGATGTGTCTAGAAATGGGATATGATGTGTTTTGATGCAAGAAGGAAAGTCATCGCATATGCTTCACGACAATTGAAATCTCATGAACACAATTATCCTACCCATGACTTGGAGCTCGCAGCAGTGGTTCATGCATTAAAGATATGGAGACATTATCTGTATGGTTCAAGATGTGAAATTTTCACGGATCACAAAAGTTTGAAGTACTTCTTTGAGCAGAAAGATTTAAATTTACGACAAAGAAGATGGCTCGAATTAGTTAAGGACTATGATTGCGAGATAAAATATCATCCGGGAAAAGCTAATATCGTCACTGATGCCTTGAGTAGGAAGAATCAAGAAAGACTAGGAATTCTTTTAACAGAGCAAGAAGAATTACTGAAAGAGTTTGAAAGAATGAAGCTGGAAGTAGTATTACCTCCTCAGAATATTCAAGAAATTATATCGGCATTAGTCGTATTCTAGATTTAAGAGCTCGAATAGTTCAAGCGCAACGACAAGACGATCAACTCGAAACATTGTGAGCAAAAATCAGAACAGAGAATATCTCGGGATATCATGAAGCAGAGGATAATACGTTCATGTTCGGTGATCATATATATGTGCCTAATGACGAAAGATTGAAGAATGAAATTATGAGTGAGGCTCATAATGTTCCATATGCCGCGCATCCTGGAAGCACGAAGATGTATGAAGATCTCAAACAAAAATTCATGTGGACAGGAATGAAACAAGACATTGCATCCTACGTTGAGCGATGTTTGGCGTGCCAAAGTAAAAGCCTTACATCAAAGACCGTATGGAAAGTTACACCCAGAAGTTCCGAATGGAAATGGGACCACATAGCAATGGATTTTGTGACCGGATTACCCAAATCAAAACGAGGAATATCGCTATTTGGGTAATCATCGATCGATTAACCAAGAGCCCATTTTATTCCAATTCCTATGACGTGCGGAGCGAGACAAGTTGGCGCAGATTTACGTTCGAGATAGTTCATTTACATGGAGTACCAACGCCGATTACCTCCGATCGAGATGCCAAGTTTACCTCTCGATTTTGGACGAGTTTTCAAAGGAACTGGTACCCAATTAAACTTCAAGATCGCGTTTCACCCGCAAACGGATGGCCAAACCGAGAACTATACAAACGTTAGAAGACATGATCCGAACGGTGGTGCTCGACCGGGAGATCGGTGGGAACAGTTCTACCATTGATCGAATTCACCTGTAATAACAGCTACCAAGCTACGATCAACATGGCTCCTCACGGCGCTATATGGCAAAAGTGCGATCACCCTTTATTGGGATGAAGTTGGAGAAATGAAGATTCTTGCCCGAGGCGATAGAAGAAATGGTCCGATAGTACGACAAATAAAGAAGAGAATGAAAGAAGCCCAAGATAGGCAAAATCTTATGCCGATAATCGCCGTAAATGCAATTGAATTTTGATGTAGGAGACAAGGTCTTTTGAAAGTTTCCTCATAAAGCGAGTTCATCGTTTCGCGTAAAGGGAAACTCAAGCCACGATTTATCGGACCTTATGAAATATTAGAAAGGATTTGGCCAGTAGCATATAAATTAGCGTTGCCACCCAACCTCGCTAATGTACATGACGTCTTTCACGTTTCCCAACTCAGGAAGTATGTGTATGATCCAAAGCACATCCTTCATTATGATGAAATAGTTCCTGACGCCGATTTAAGCTATGAGGAGAGACCAGAATGCATTCTGGACCGGAAGGGGCAAAAGCTAAGGAATAAAGTTATTCATTTAGTGAAATTTCAATGGAAACATCACGGTCCAGAAGAAGTGACGTGGGAACTAGAAGAACGAATGAGGGAGAAGTATCCCGACTTATTTAACAAGGTACTAAATTTCAAGGATGAAATTTTTTAAGGGGGAAGGAATGTAGTAACCCGAAAATTTTTAAGTCTTAATTAGAACCTAATTAGGTATAATTAGGACTTAAAAAGTAGTTATTTCTTAAAGAATTCATAAAGAGGTGCATAATAGATTATTAAGCGATAAAAATTCAATTAATTCCTAATCGAAGAAATAGAAATTAGAAGACGTAGGATTAATTAGAAATGAGTTTTATTATGATGAAATGTGAGATATGTGATTATTATTGTGTGTTTGAATGAAAAATGGCATTAAATGGAAAATGTGCTAAGAAATGCATTAATTATTTTTATATGGGAATTTTCTTATAAAATGAGATGAATTATTGTTCAAGCTATTAAATAACTTGAATAAATTTATTTTATTATTATCTAGTGATAAAGGAATTACTTTCATGATTTTTGAAATTTATGGAAGTTAAGTATAATTATTTGAAATTTTAACACATGAAAGAATTTAATTTATGTTTATATGAATTTAAATTCAATCATGGATATAAATTGTTTTGGATTTTAATATTTATTAGAAAATATAGTTTTTGCCTATTAAAGGATATTAATGAATAACATCAGTAATTTTGGAGGTATACTTATAAATTTTGAAATTTGTGTCTAATACTAATAAAATGAATACAAATATACATTTAATTACACATACATTCTAGAAATTTACAAAATACATAAGATCATCCTCAAGCTCATTTTCTTCCCCATTTTCGGCACTCACACACACAAGCACACACTAAATTTTTATTTTCACTTTTAATCCATATTTAAGTGGGGAATTAATAGCAAATCACTTCAAGTAAGGTAATTACTTTGTTTAAGTTAAATTTTTGTGATTTAATTGATGAATATGATGTTCTACCTATCTATGATTTTCGAAAATGATGTGATTAATTTTAAGGTTGATTTGTTTAATTTTTGTTATGTTTATTGATTTAATTATGCTTATTATGTATAATTAACATAATCTATGGTTTTAATTCTTTCATTTCCTAAAGTTGATGAATTAAAGTTTTGATTATGAACCCTAATTTTTGGTATGTGAAAAATATTATGTGCTTTAGTTAAATTGAGATCAAATACATGTTTAGGAATAGAATTAAACAACATATGATTAAAGAAATGGAAATTCAAAACATGTATATTGAAACCCCAATTTTTTGAAAACTAAGGATAATTGGAACTTGAGGATTTTGATTTTATTTGATCTAATTGGCATGATATTTAAACTTTAGGATATATATAATGCATGATATGAATTTATAAGAATTTAATTCACGCATATGAATAAATCCCAAATTTTCGAAAATGAAGGGAAAGGCTTGAACTTTGATTTCTTGATTTTATTTAATGTATTTGATATTATTTTTGAGATCTATGATAAAAATAATGCTTAAGTTGAATTTATAGGATTTTAGGGACATGAATTGTGAAAATTTGAAAATTAAAGTTTAGTGCTAAGTTGGTGATTTTATGTGGTGAACTTGGTTGAAATTGGAAGTGATCATGGATTGATGATCATTGATGAGGAATGAGTATAAATGTGAATTGTTGGATACTAAATGGATTTTAGATTGTAAAATTCTTGAAATTTGTCGATAACTTGGTGGAAGAGTATATAAGGATAATGATGTGAATGAGTGATAGAACTTATTTTAAATTCCTAAAGGTATATTTAAGCATATATTGATGATTTTGGTGGAGTTTGGGAATAAAATTGATTGAGTTTGGTTTTGTATGGCGATTCAAATTATAAAAGTTATTCTGCCGAAATTTCGTTAGAATTTGTTTAATAATAATACGTTTTGAAATTTTAATTGGTAAACTATTGATAAATGGTTAAGTGGAATTTAATTACTTGAAGTTGTTTAATTTCCTTAATTATAGTATGTTATCTAAGTTTTAAGTTTATTAAGGAATGAATTATGGAATAATGCGATAAGTCTAATCTAATCTTAGATTAGGTAAAAAAAAACTAAGATATAGTTGTAATATGTTCTAGTGGATAAGGAAGTTTGCTAAATTCAATGATAATTTTATTTTACAAGGAACAAGCAAAGGAAGTCGGGAAGTGAAAGACGAAGAAACAAACGTTTTGGAGTAAACGGTATCAGATAGGTAATGCTTATTATACTATGTGTTGAACAAAGTTATATTTTATGCTTCAAACGTGTTTTAGTATGAAAATGTTTTTCCATCTCCACATTATGAATATATCGATAATGATTGATTTACCACATTGTAGGTACGACGGTAATTGACCTATCTACGGTAGGAAAAACGATATATATATTGTGCATAGGTTTATAGCCGTGAGCCTGCAAATGTAGGCCGGTCATGGTATTGGGGAGGAGGCCTACTTCCCATTACCGAATAACGTAGATAGGGTATGAACGTGGTTGGGAACCTTTGGGACCAACTCGGGTATGTGATGCCGGTATGTTTCTAATCAAGAATGTGTGGTGATATAATAATGAAATCTTTTTATGAAGTAATTATTCAAGTTATCTTCTCAACTTTTTCTTAAAGCAAATTTAATAAGTTCTGAAAGTTAATGTTTTAGCAGTTACCCACTGAGTACTCTCTGGTACTCATACCCGAAAAATGTTTTCTGTTTGATGCAGGTTGAGCATGGAAGAGATAGGAGCTTTGGAGCTGAGCTTAGTCTTTCTTTTGTTTTAAATAGTTGTGCCCAAATGTCATGTCTTCATACATGACATTCATTACTCTTCCGCTGTTGACCCTAAAACTTAGAACTATATTTTTGAAAACCTTGTAAATGCTTGGAAGTGTTTATGTACATATTGTTGAAGCTGTAACCTCATTTGTTGTTGTTGCTCGCTGTTGGTTATTTGCTGTGTGCAGGTTGGCTTATCCATATTCTAGAGGATATGCCGTCCATTTGTTCAAAATTTCATTTCCTTAAACCAGTCACGATCTGATTACTTAGTTAATTATCTAATTAAGTAGTCGGGTCGTGACACGTCGTGAGCCGAATTCCTCTTCATCGTTATCTACATTTTTACATCAAAAGTTGTGCTAAAATGACACGAAATACACATGGCATAATATCTTTCAAGGTAAACATAACCATATCAAATGGTAGCTCAAATGATCACATATAAATTATAAACTGAACAATATGGCCTTATGAAATAGGTAAAAATGAGGTTTATACCGTAGCTCTGCAACACTGAAAAGGTCTTCTGGCATGTTATGATGTTCCACAGATACGCTACGACATGTGAAGAGTCAAACACTCAAAGCTTATATATTTTTGTGTTTCTCCAGTTGAGTTGACTCCGTATTTTTTCAGTACGTTGACTTCAGGTTGTGCAGTCGAGGCTGATCTATCTTTTATCAGCAGGCTTGACTCCCGTATTTTGTTAGTTTGATAACCTCAGTCAGTTTGATGTTTTCAGCTTGACGTAGATATAGTCAACTTTGACTTTTCATCAGCCAGCTTTGACTTTGTTTCGCTAGCTTTGATTACTTTTCACCAGCTTTGACTATTGATCAACAACTTTGATTTTCAATTGCCAGCTTTGACTTTTGGTAACCAGCTTTGACTTCCCAGAATGGACAATCAGCTGGCGGTATGACACTTAGTCATATCCTGACTCATTTGCTTCCAGCAACGTCGAGTCTTCAGTCTTCGACTTTACTCCGGTAGCTCTATTCATCAGCAACAATATACTTCATTCTTCAGACATCAATTGGCTTGATTTCACTCTTCAGTACGTGATCCTTTAGTTGAGCTTCTATCAATTGCTCTGGTACTGACACTTCTACCAGTATGGCAGGCTTCAGTACTGCTTGAACTTCTTTCAGTCTTGGGCCTATCTAAGCTGGTAGTTCTTTTGCTAAAACCTATTAAAAAAACGCCTAACTCTAGAACAAGTGAGCAATATTAGTTACATCGAGAAGACAATTATCGAGATTTTGGGATCTAATCAAAACACATAGTTAAGACGAAATTATTTCCAACAGCTTAAGAATTTTCCCAATATATATATATATATATATATATATATATATAAACTGGTTATGATGTGAACACCTCTGATAGTGTGAAAATAAGAACTATTTTCAACCTTAGATGCAAAAATTTGATGGCTAAGATCAAATCTTAAGATTGATGACACATCATTATTTTCTTTAAATTTTAAATATAAAGGATAAAGATGTAACGATTTTTTTTCTCTCTCCCTCCTATTCTCTCTCACTTTCTCTGCCCCCTCAAGTGCTCTCTCCATTTCATCTCTCTCTTTTTCTATCTCTTTTTTCTCTTTCCTTCCCTCACATTCTCTCACACACTTTCTTTCTCTTCTTTCTCTCCCTATTTGTTCATATACATACAATTGATTGTGCATATGTTCATATATGCAATCTGTGCATATTTGTGACCGGATGAGCATCATTATATGTTGTATAGAATATGTGCATTATTAAATATGCGCATGAACAAATATTTAATATCAGAAGAATCCATGCAAGACATAATTGTGCATATTTAATACGTGATTCACATTTGTGTATTATTGCAATTTAAGTACTTGTTTTTTTTTTGTCAATTTAATTCAGAAATTTAAAGGCCGTGTCACGGTGGACTCGAACCCGAGACCTTTGACCTCAGGCATTAACCACTCTACCACTAGGCTAACACACGCACACAATTTAAGTACTTGTGATGCACAACTGTGTGCTAGTGCAAATCAATCACATAAAATGTTATCTGTGTTTTAAGAAATAAAAACACATTAACTATAAATAAAAAAAAACAACGTATAATTACTATACTAAATCCCATGAAATTTGGTGTAATATAATACTAAATTAATAAATTACCTTAACAACCTTATTATAATAAAAGAAATAAAACTATGCTAGACTTTGTATATAGTTATTTTTAGATAAAAACTGAAAATAAATTAATGATAATACATAAATATTAAGAAAAATTACCCCTATGATTCGTAGGGTCAGTATAAAAACGCACCTTGCATGGCCGGCCTCACTTGGGATCCTCTAAATATCCCAAATTTGATGTCTCATTACGTGCCTACTGTCAATTTGTTTTCTTTTTTCAATTCAATATATTGAGATTTAGTTTAATCTTACGGTTATTAAATAAGACTAATCCAATTAAAATTTAATTATCTTTATTATACCCAATTTGCAACTCTTTAGTTAAAATATAATTATTTGGGTTGATTAATTATTCCAAGATTAGGGTTTTCTTAAATTTCATTTTTTTCTAATAAATATTATCTAGAGTTCATTATATAATAATAAGTTCTATTTTATAATATTTTTTTAATAGTAAAATTAATAGTGGGACATGGAAGGATGAAATTCTAATTAATGAAATAAAAAACTATTCCTTTAACAAAAGTAACTGGAAGTCTGGAACAAATATTGCTACATTGATATCCAACACTCAAACATGAAAACCTTCAATCTAGGATCATGAAACACAACAAATCACATTTTCCCAAGGGCACGAATCCTTTACAAACTCAGAGAATCCAACACACTCCGAGAACCCAACATACAACACCTGCTGCGTTTGATCTATCCAACCGGTCGTGTAAGCCTGTCGCTTGAAAAGAGAGTGACGATTCCGCTCTGGGAAAACACGCCTCGAAAGGTGGCGGCCATAGTAAATGTTTTGGAGAAATAACAAAGAAACAAGCACAGCATAAACAATAATTATAACGGACATGACGAGCGCTGCCCTTTCCTCGACATGCATAGATCATAAAGTATGCTGACGTGAAAACAGAGACGGCACCGAAGACAGATATGGATAGGAGGATGAGTCCATTTTTAATCCTAAGTTGTTTGCTTATTGTTACTGTCGCTCGCCATCATGATGCATTAGAAGTAAAATACAGACAATGTTGAGAAAAACATAGCCAATGCCTCAAATACAATGAAACATGTGAACCAATTGGACTTTGAGAGAATGGGAATCCCCGTATCTTGATTGTATCCTCTTGGAACAGCGAAGGCAGAAGCAAACACCACTGAAAATATCAAAGTCGAGATGAGCATCCAAGAATCTGCCGTTTTCGAATTCCATGTTCTATTCTTTTCTAGAATGCTCTTGTGCTCCTTCAAATATAATTCCCATGGTGTGTCTTCCTCTTTATTTCTCATCTTCCAACAGACTGGCGGTACAACTGACTGGACTGCCTGCACATGTTACGTGTATATAAATATACGAACAAACTAACATCTTTTAGATAGCAGCTAAGTTTTTTTCACTACCTTAAACCAGAACACCTCCCGTCGCAACCGAAAAGATGGTACCAACGGGTACCACAAGTCTTGAGGCCCTAATTCCGCAGCTAAATGCAAAATGTTGTTGCCATTTGCATCTTGAGCGACTGCAATCAGTCCAAACAAGCTCCCTTTTCGATATTTGACGGCGATATGAAATATAGTATATCCTTCACTGTTGGTGTGCCATACAAGATCAGGGTAACTCTGCGTAATCATAGTAATAAGCTCCACGTTCCCTTCTTTCGCTGCATCGTGAAGAATAGGAGGATTTTTCATTAGCTCTATCACTTTAGCCTTTCCCATTCTTTGAATACCTTCCCACAGCTTATTAGCCAACAAGCGAAAATCTCGTCCCATTACTCCGGTCCTCCACTGCGTTTCTAACATGCATTACCAGTAACATCAAATTTGGCTATCATTTAATCAATTGGATTCTTAAACATTGCAATAACTTGTAATACTCCGATCTTTAAATATCACATTGTATAAATAAAACTATACTCACTTTATCTATTTCCACTTTTGTATATTTCGAAAAGAAAAAATATCACATTGTATAAATAAAACTATACTCACTTTATCTTAAAAATATTCTAAAGTATCAAAAATATTTATTTAAATCATCAATTATCAGTATTGTATAAAAAATGTCATTCCTCCATTTTTCAACCTCCAAAATCTTGGCTTGGCTCGCTGGATTCACATGAAATTACGTGACATTTCCATGTAGCATATATATTTTTCAATTTCTCGTATTTTCTATGTGGTATCTAAAGAATCATGTCAAGATTTTGATGGCCGAAAAATGAATGCGAGACTTTTTTGATACAAGTTGATACTTGATTATTTAATAAAGTATTTTTGATAGTTTAAGATATTTTTGATAAAACAAAAATAATTTAGATTTAAAGTGATACTTATCCTTTGAAAAAATAGTGCTGACTTGGGAAATCACCTCAAACACATGTGGATAATGATGTCGTGAAATGTCGCCTTTCTGGAGGCTATTTTGAAATTAAAAAAAAAAAAATCAAAGGCGAGACTATTATTTTTGAAAATTTCAAAAGTGTGTGATATTTTTTAAAAAGCGCAAAATATAGATGAAAAATATAATTAAAACTAAAAATATGAAAGTTCAAAGACCTAATTAATTGTGCATTATCCATATTGATGTTTTAAAGGTAGGAGGTGATCAATTACCATTCATGAAGAATTTCTGTCTGGTCAACAGATGCAAAGCCGTTCCTTCATCGTTCGTCATTGTAGCAAGTTGTTCTTTACGTCATTGAAACATACAAAAAAGTTGTCCTAAGTATCGGAAGATGCTTTATCTAATAATTGATCAACTAGTGAAAAAATGGGCAAAATTCTATTTATCTTATAGAGATTATTAATTTATATAGAGATGAGTTATACTGGAACCTTTGATTTTCACGTAGATCTATGTTTCTATGTAAATTACAATAATATTTTTATGGGATAATATTTCTTTATATATTATAAGAATATTTCGTTAGTGACAACATTAATTAGATAATACTCCATCCGTCCCGCCTAAAGTGTCTCATTTCTTTTGGGCACGGGTATTTAGGAGAAATGTATAAAGTAGTTAAAGTGTTAAAAAGTGGGTAGGGTCCACACTTTTTGAAAGGTTAATTATTTCCTAAAATTGAATGGAACATTTGTAATGGGACAACCCAAAAAGAAAAATGAGATATTTTAAATGGGACAGAGGGAGTACAATATTGCATAGTTATACTGGAAACTTAGAAATTTTTTGATCAATTTTGTATGAGGTATCCGCCATTCTTCTTGTAAAACTACATTTTTTCAATAGAGATGTCAATAAGTATGTTTTATCTGAATCAGAACCAATAAATAAGTAATGGTTTTGATTCTAGAACCGATCCATTAGATATTGGATCCGGATCGGATCCGGACCATCAACTATGGGTCTTAAGCAGTCCGAATTTGAATGGATCTAGAACTAGAACCGGACCAGAATCAAAACTGGAACCGAAACTGTTGCTTTATAATTTAATGGGCTATGAATGATTTCAGATCGGTATGGATAAAACTGACTCATTGACAAGTATTGGGACATCATGTCTTCATTCATACTTAGGAAAGAAACGAAAAATTAGGAAGAAAAAGAACAACAATCTCAACACAAGAATTTAACGTGGAAAACTCCAAAACCGGAGAAAAACCACGACTCACAGAAGAAAATTCACTATATAATAAATTTTTACAATTACACAGTATACATCTCCCTCTCGACCCCCTATACTATTACAAGCCTTTGACAAACTTTAATCTTTCTATCAAGATTCTCACAAGAGAAATTAAGAAATGAATTTAAACTAAAATTTAATGACAAAACTATAATATAGTGATTGGTACACTTGTAAGAAAAAACTTTATGCTCATTATATAATAATAAGGGGCTCATCACTTTGTTTACAAAATCAATGTGGGACAAGACTATTTTATTTTAACATTAGAAAATTCCAACAACAAACCTACTTAAACTTAGGCTTGTCAATAGACGGGTTTTACTCGGACCAGAACCAATAAATAAGTATTGGTTCTGATTTTGGAACCGGACATGGACCGAACCGGACCATTAAACTATAGATCTAAACGGTCCGGGTCTAAAGCGAGTCTGGAATCGTTGCTTTAAAATTTAATAGGTTTTGAGCGGTTCCGGATCGGTTCGGGTAAAATTCACCAATTGACATCCCTATGTTCCAATGTATAGTGATACATTAGATATATACATTTTTGATCTTACAAATAGAAACAGATGTTGTAACTGTTATTTTTTAAATTCCTAAAATATCATATGTTGGAAATAATTCTATGAAATCTCGTTTATGCAAACGGAAACCAACAAACGTAAGAATGTGCTGACCTTCCCAAGTTTGACCATTATTAGTTCCAGTTACTGCTAGCGGGAGTAGAGTTGTTTGTGCGATTTCAATTGTTTCAACCTTGTCTACTACAAATAAAAACTTTGTCATGTTAAATTCCTACGATAATATATATTTGAAATGATGTGGCGCAAGTTGCGGATGATTTTATGAAACGCGTGGATCATCCGAAAAATTACCGCAATTCTGGGAAGTTTCAGATTTCGAGTAAAATTGCCGTAACTGATGGTGGATTTCGGGCAAATTCAATCGTTTAGAGGGTCAAATTTGCAGTTTAGTGTTTTTCGAGGTTATTTTACAATTTTGGATTTTTGTTTGGGCCTTTTTGGCATTTTTGTATTTTCGGAGATTAGGGTTAGTATTTAATCTCCGTAGCTTCTTTTTGTTGGCAGCTTTTGGACATTTTAATAAATCGAGATTCATCTCTTTTCGTCAACTCTCGATATTCCTTTGAATCAACGAGTTTTGATCTTGTTCTTCCTGTTCCACGCACGCACGCTGCATCATGAAATAATTCCAAAATATCTCGTTTAAGAAAATAGAAATCAAGAAACGAAACGATATGCTGACCTTGAACGTTAGTTTCGGTCACTACTGGCGGTGCCGCGGTTGTTTGAGCGATTTCAATTGTTTCAACATTATCTACTTCAAACAAAAACATCATGTTGTAATTATTATGTTAAATTCCAATTATACAATATATATTGAAATAATTCCACAAAATCCCCTTTAAGAATACAGCCACCTGGAAATGAAATAACATGCTTACCTTTCGAATTTCGACCATTAGTTTCGGTTAGTGGTGTTGCAGTTGTTTGAGCGAATTCATTTGTTTCAACTGAAGCTGAAGGAAGGGCATTCTCATCATCCTCATTTTCGGCCATATTCTGCCATTTTGGGCCATAGATTTCCTTCCCATTCCTCCTCACTACTCTCTTCATCTAAGATAGCTATTACTCAACTTCTTTTGAACTTTTGGTGTGCTCCTTTATTCTGCTTCTCTCTTATTTATAACTAAATTCGCAATTTTTGATATATACGCATTCCGTCCCCCAATTTCCTTCCTAGTTTTTCTTTTTGGAATGTCCCCCAATTTTCTTTCTATCTATTTATGATAACTATCTTTCCAATTTTACCCTCAATAATATTCTTTATTTACACATTTTATCGCCCATGACCCACCACTATTTTTCTTTTTTACCCCCAACAACCTATTTGTTTACACATTTTACCATCTATAGCTCACTACTAACTAATTTAAAAATATATTATTGTGGGACTCTTACTCCACTCATAATACATTCAACAATTTTTATTAAAATTCACGTCGAAGATTCCTAGGACTATATTTGGGGGACGGAGGGAGTATTTAAACATTGACTGTTGCAGTCTTCCTGCCTTCTTAATCATCATTTATTTTTTACTCGCAACGTTTTTTTTGTTGACTTGTTCTATATGTCTTGTACTAAAAAGTGAGATACCTAAACCTAATTTTGGTTTTTGAGGAATTGAGATTAACTTTGCAAATTGGAATTGTGATCTATGGATCTCAACAATAATTAGTTTCTTGATTCTCCAATTTGATTCGCCCACAAAGTCAAGTAAAGTATTTATAATGCACAAATTCGCCCATATAAGTCGAGCAAAGTATTTTATACTATTTGTTTACTATTATCTCAAAGTTAATTAAATTCTCATAGATGGAAGACTTTGTACCTTTTAACAATTTTACCCTCAATAATATTCTTTATTTACACATTTTACCACCCATGACCCATCACTATTTCTCCTTTTTACCCTCAACAACCAATTTATTTACACCTTTTACCATCTATAGCCCACTACTAACTAATTTAAAAATACATTATTGTGGGACCCTTACTCAACTCATAATACATTCAACAACTTTTATTAAAATTCACGTCGACGATTCCTAGGACTATATTTGGGGGACGAAAGGAGTATTAAGCATTGACTGTTGCAGTCTTCCTGCCTTCTTAATCATCATTTATTTTTTACTCGCAACGTTTTTTGTTGACTTGTTCTATATGTCTTGTAATGAAAAGTGAGATACCTAAACCTAATTTTGGTTTTTGAGGAATTGAGATTAACGTTGCAAATTGGAATTGAGATCTATGGATCTCATCAATAATTAGTTTGTTGAATCTCCAATTTGATTCGCCCACAAAGTCAAGTAAAGTATGTATAATGCACAAATTCGCCCATATAAGTCAAGCAAAGTATTTTATACTCTTTGTTTACTATTATCTCAAAGTTAATTAAATTCACATGGATGGAAGACTTTGTATATCGGCTGAAAACCTCTCTCGTAACAATGTTGACTTTGGTAGTAGGTATGAGAGGTGTAACAACGCCAAGTACAAGGACATTATCCTAAGAGTTTTGATTGCTTTTGGATTGTTGATCCTACGCTTCTAAAATGGTATCAGAACCTAGGTTTTGTTGAGAAATTATTTAATATTTAACATAGAATGTGTTATCCTAACGGAGGAGACTCCAAAGAAAATTATGAATCTGGACGCTTGTCCGAGATGCAATGCACACATGGAGATTTAAGCAGAAGGCTTGGGTTTTTTTAAGAAGTTTTGAAAAAAGTGTTCGAAGCCATCTATTACCAGAAGTCAGTCAAGCATTCTACGAGGATATGCTGATGACAGAAGAGAGGCTTATCATCAACGCCTAACTCCAGGAGGCGTTGATGATTATCTAGAGGAGTATCCATCCACCACATAGTTAATGGAAACAAAAAACAAAAGAGCAAAATTCCCTCCTAGTTAAAAAGAAATTTCATCGGATTCCTCAAATTCGACGAAATTAAGGGAGATCTAGAAGATGGTGTAATACTAATTACACGGGCCTATGGTAACTATCTATATGGAGTACCACAAGAGTTAAGAAGGATATCCATGCAGTAGTAGAAAATTCTTACCCTATTGCGGAATATCCAGAAGAAAATCGAAGGCCTTGAGCGAGAAGCTGGCCCGAGATTGGTCAAGAAATCCACGGGTGAACTCAAATTCTCATCCATCGGGATGGTCGACGACAAAGCTCAAACCGAAAGAATAATCCGACTCTTGAAAAATGAATAATTTTGAAAGAGTATGATTGAACGAGTTGCGGGAGTTAGTAGAATCATTTGTTAACCTTAGTATGGTAGACTTAAAGATGAACCATAACATTCCGAAGGATGAGCCAACAATCCCACCATAAGGGATACCAGGAATTGATCCTATGGGGTCAAGAGGTCATTGTGAATCTGGCCAAGGACCTGATATAGAGTTTGCAGCAGAAAAAACCAGAATCAGAACACGAGATAAAATAATGAGGCAAAGAATGCAAGAAACCTCTGTCGGAAAAGCCACCTTAGAGCCTATCCATCCCTATGGAATGATACTCGATCTCGACGAAGTCAACATCAAAGATATGGAGAACATCATAGATGAATGGGCATCGTCAATGGTTGTTGCAGTCGTAATAATTGAACTTGACAAACTTAATTTTTTCAAGGTTCTCGAAGCAAGTTTAGCAGGTGTTGTTAAGCAATATTGAGAACATTGCCCAATTGAAAGAAAACAGAGTATACTAACATTCGATTTCGTAGAGGATGTAGTCAAAGGCATGGCGGATACCTTCAAAGTTCACTTCCTCGGAGATGGATACTTTGATGGTTACAACGAGGAGAAGAGGAAGAAATATTTGTTAGCTCTATACAATCTAAGACTGGTGGTCTTAGAGAGCAAGGAGCGCTCAACAAATTTCTCCAACTCTTTACTAAGTATCAACATCTTAGTACAGTCAACGAGGATGTTATATCAGAGCTATTTTTCTTGAAGTTCCCCAGTCCAGGAGGGAGATGTTCATCAGGGATTACCAGCCAGGAGTCTATGTCGACAGCGTCTCCAGAAGGATGTCTTTTGTCCACAAGAAGTTGTCAGAGTGGTATCAACTTGCAACCACTAAAGAGGAATCTCAAGAAATTGAGAAAGATCAACAAAGCAGCACCGTTGATATGTGATATGATTGATCTTCCAACAGAAATCGGAGAAGAACATTTATATCAATCCATAAGGAAGAAAAACAGGTTCCAACCCTATAACAAGGGAATGATAGAAAAGATGAGTTCTTGGAGGCCAAGAACGATGAAATCGCGAAAAAAGCCAGATATTATAAATTTGGACAAAGAAGCAGTCTAACAATAATATTTTTATGGGATAATATTTTCACGTATATTAATTTATATAGAGAGGTGAGTTATACTGGAAACTTTGATTTTCACGTCGATCTATGTTTCTATGTACATTACAATAATATTTTTATGGGATAATATTTCTTTATATATTATAAGAATATTTCGTTAGTGACAACATTAATTAGATAATACAATATTGAATAGTTATACTGGAAACTTAGAAATTTTTGGATCAATTTTGTATGAGGTATCCGCCATTCTTCTTGTAAAACTACATTGTTCCAATAGAGATATCATTGAATGAGTTTTATCCGAACCAAAACCAATAAATAAGTAATGGTTCTGATTCTAGAACCGACCCATTAGATACTGGAACCGGATCGGATCCGGACCATCAATTATGGGTCTTAAGCAGTCCGGATCTGAACGGGTCTGGAACTAGAATCGAACCATAACCAAAACTCGAACCAAAACCGTTGCTTTATAATTTAATGGGCTATGAGTGATTTTAGATCGGTATGAATAAAAATGGTTCATTGACAAGTGTTGGGACATCAAGTCCTCATTCATACTTAGGAAAGAAACCAAACATTAGAAAGAAAAAGTGCAACAATCTCAACACAAGAATTTAACGTGGAAAACTCCAAAATCAGAGAAAAACCACGACCCACAGAGGAAAATTCACTATATGATAAATTTCTATAATCACACAGTATACCTCTCCCTTCAGACCCTTCTACACTATTGCAAGCTTTTGACAAACTCTCACCCTTCTATCAAGATTCTCACAATAGAACTAAGAAATGAATTTAAACTAGAATTTAATCACAAGACTATAATGTAATGATTGATACACTTGTAAAAAAAACTTTATACTCCTTATATAATACTAAGGGGCTCCACATATTACTTACAAAATCAATGTGGGATAAAACTCTTTTATTTTAATACTAGAAAATTCCAACAAAAAGCCTACTTAAAATTAGGTTTATCAATAGACGAGTTTTACTCGGACCAGAACCAATAAATAAGTATTGGTTTTAGTTTTGGAACCGAAACCGGATCCAGATCGGATCGGATCATCAAATTATGGATCTAAACAGTCCGGTTCTAAAGCGGATCTGGAACCAGAACCGAAATCGAAAAAATTTAATGGGTTTTGAGCGATTTCGGATCGGTTCGGATAAAATCCACCCATTGACATCCATAGGTTCCAAGGGATACATAGATGTATAAACTATGATAAATTTTGGAACATTTTAGATATTACAAATAGAAACATGATGTTGTAATTGTTATTTTTTAAATTCCTACAATATCATATGTTGGAAATAATTCAATAAAATCTCGTTATGCAAACGAAACCAACAAACGTAAGAATGTGCTGACCTTCCGAAGTTAGACCATTATTAGTTCCAGTTACGGCTAGCGGGAGTAGAGTTGTTTGTGCGATTTCAGTTGTTTCAACGTTGTCTACTACAAATAAAAACTTTGTTATGTTAAATTCTTAAGATAATATATATTTGAAATAATTCCAAAATATTTCATTTAAGAAAATAGAAATCAAGAAACGAAATTCGGTCACTACTGGCGGTGCCGCGGTTGTTTGAGCGATTTCAGTTGTTTCAACATTATCTACTACAAACAAAAACATCATGTTGTAATTATTATGTTAAATTCCAATTCTACACTATATTTTAAAATAATTCCACAAAATCCCCTTTAAGAATACAGCCACCTGGAAATGAAATAACATGCTGACCTTTCGAATTTCGACCATTAGTTTCGGTTAGTGGTGTTGCAGTTGTTTGAGCGAATTCATTTGTTTCAACTGAAGCTGAAGGAAGGGCATCCTCATCATCCTCATTTTCGGCCATATTCTGCCATTTGGGCCAATGATTTGCTTCCCATTCCTCCTCACTACTCTCTTCATCTTAGCTATTACTCAAACTTCTTTTGAACTTTGGTGTGCTCCTTTATTCTGCTTCTCTCTTATTTATAACTAAATTGCAATTTTGATATATACACACTCCGTCACCCAATTTCCTTCCTAGTTTTTCTTTTTGGAATGTCCCCCAATTTTCTTCCTATCTATTTATGATAATTATCTTTTTAATTTTACTATCAATAATATTCTTTATTTACACATTTTACCACCCATGACCCACCACTATTTCTCTTTTTTACCCTCACCAATCTATTTGTTTACACCTTTTACCATCTATAGCTCACTACTAACTAATTTAAAAATATATTATTGTGGGACCCTTACTCCACTCATAATCAATTAAACAATTTTTATTAAAATTCACGTCGAAGATTCCTAGGCCTATATATGGGGGACGGAGGGAGTATTAAACATTGACTGTTGCAGTCTTCTTGCCTTCTTAATCATCATTTATTTTTTACTCACGACGTTTTTTGTTGACTTGTTCTATATGTCTTGTACTGAAAAGTGAGATACCTAAACCTAATTTTGGTTTTTGAGGAATTGAGATTAACTTTGCAAATTGGAATTAAGATCTATGGATCTCAACAATAATTAGTTTGTTAGAGTCTCCAATTTGATTCGCCCACAAAGTCAAGTAAAGTATATATAATGCACAAATTCGCCCATATAAATAAAGCAAAGTATTTTATACTCTTTGTTTACTATTATCTCAAAGTTAATTAAATTCTCATGGATGGAAGCCTTTGTACCTTTTAACAATTTTACCCTCAATAATATTCTTTATTTACACATTTTACCACCCATGACCCACCACTATTTCTCCTTTTTACCCTCAACAACCTATTTATTTACACTTTTTATCATCTATAGCCCAATACTAACTAATTTAAAAATACATTATTGTGGGACCCTTACTCAACTCATAATACATTCAACAACATTTTTTAAAATTCATGTCGAAGATTCCTAGGACTATATTTGGGGGACGAAAGGAGTATTAAACATTGACTGTTGCAGTCTTCCTGCCTTCTTAATCATCATTTATTTTTTACTCGCGACGTTTTTTGTTGACATGTTCTATATGTCTTGTACAGAAAAGTGAGATACCTAAACCTAATTTTGGTTTTTGAGGAATTGAGATTAACTTTGAAAATTGGAATTGAGATCTATGGATCTCAACAATAATTAGTTTGTTGAGTCTCCAATTTGATTCGCCCACAAAGTCAAGTAAAGTATGTATAATGCACAAATTCGCCCATATAAGTCGAGCAAAGTATTTTATACTCTTTGTTTACTATTATCTCAAAGTTAATTAAATTCTCATGGATGGAAGACTTTGTATATCGGCTGAAAACCTCTCTCGTACCAATGCTGACTTTGTTAGTAGGTCTGAGAGGTGTAACAACGCCAAGTACAAGGACATTATCCTAAGAGTTTTGATTGCTTTTGGATTGCGGATCATACGCTTCTAAAATGGTATCGAGCCAGGTTTTGTTGAGGAATTATTTAATATTTAACATAGAATGTGTTATCCTAACGAATGAGACTCCAAAGAAAATTATGAATCCGGACGCTTGTCCGAGATGCAATGCACACAGGGAGATTTAAGCAGAAGGCTTGGGTTTTTTATAAGTTTTGAAAAAGTGTTCAAGCCATCTATTACCGTAAGTCACCAAGCATTCTACAAGGATATCTTGATGACGAAGAGAAAGCTTATCATCAACGCCTAACTCCGGGAGGCGCTGATGATTATCTGAGGAGTACCCATCCACCACACGTTAATGGAGACAAGTAACAAAAGAGCAAAATTAAGCTCCTAGTTAAAAAGAAATTTCATCGGTTTCTCAAATTCGACGAAATTAAGTGAGATCCAGAAGATGGTGTAATACTACGGGCCTACGGCAACTGTCTATATGGAGTACCACAAGAGTTAAGAAGGATATCCACGCAGTAGCAGAAAATTCTTACTCTATTGCAGAATATCCAGAAGAAAATCGAAGGCCTTAAGCGAGAAGCAGACCCGAGATTGGTCAAGAAATCCCCGGGTGAACTCAAGTTTTCATCCATTGGGATGGTCGACGACAAAGCTCAAACCGAAAGAATAATCCGACTCTTGAAAAATGAATAATCTTAAAAGAGTAGGATTGAACGAGTTGCGAAAGTTAGTAGAATCGTTTGTTGACCTTAGTATGGTGGACTTAAAGATGAACCAGAACATCCCGAAGGATGAGCCAACAATCCCACCATATGGGATACCAGGAATTGATCCTATGGGGTCAAGAGGTCATTGTGAATCTGGCCAAGGACCTGATATAGAGTATGTAGCAGAAAAAACCAGAATCAGAACACGAGACAAAAGAATGAGGCAGAGAATGCAAGAAACCTCTGTCGGAAAAGCCACCTTAGAGCCTATCCATCCCTATGGAATGATACTCGATCTTGACGAAGTCAACATCAAAGATCAGGAGAACATCATAGATGAATGGGCATCGTCATTGGTTGTTGCAGTCGCAACAATTGAACTTGAAAAACTCAATTTTTTCAAGGTTCTCGAAGCAAGTTTAGCAGGTGTTGTTAAGCAATATTGAGAACATTGCCCAATTGAAAGAAAACAGAGTATACTAACATTCTAGTTCGTAGAGGACTTAGTCAAAGTCATGGCGGATACCTTCAAAGTTCACTTCCTCGGAGATGGATACTTTGATGGTTACAACGAGGAGAAGAGGAAGAAATATTTGTTAGCTCTATACAATCTAAGACTGGTGGTCTTAGAGAGCAAGGAGCACTCAACAAATTTCTCCAACTCTTTACTAAGTATCAACATCTTAGTACAGTCAACGAGGATGTTATACCAGAGCTATTTTTCTTGAAGTTCCCAGATCCGGAGGAGATGTTCATCAGGGATTACCAGCCAGGAGTCTATGTCGACAGCGTCTCGTAAGGATGTCTTTTGTCCACAAGAAGTTGTCGGAGTGGTGTCAACTTGCAACCACTAAAGAGGAATCTCAAGAAATTGAGAAAGATCAACAAAGCGGCACCGTTGATCTGTGATATGATTGATCTTCCAACAGAAATCGGAGGAGAACATTTATATCAATCCATAAGGAAGAAAAACAGGTTCTAACCCTATAACAAGGGAATGATAGAAAAGAGGAGTTTTTGGAGGCCAAGAACGATGAAGTCGCGACAAAAGCCAGATATTATAAATTTGGACAAAGAAGTAGTCAAACAAGAAAACAGTATCAAGCTCAGGGATTCAGTTCTCGCGAGCAAACACCAACGAAGAAGACTTTCATAAGAGCTCACACTAGAGCTAATGAAAGTTTCAAGGATTGCAACTGCTGGACGTGCGGTGCAAAATGACATATCTCAACAAATTACCCATAGAACGAGCAAAGGAAAATATGAAGATTCGAGTCTACACCTGACATCGATGATGCCATATACTACCAAGAATTGGTTCAAGTATACCAATTCGAAGATATACCCTCAGATGAGAGTATATATGAACAAGAATAGATCTTCAGCGGAGAAGAATAATCAGATGAATCCTCAGAATCAGGATCTGACTGAATGAGAGACGCTTAATCTGCAGGTTGAGACAATACTTAGTTTTACCTAAGTCTTTCGAACTTCATCTTTAGGTATGAGTAATATTCATATATCCTCTTTAGGAAGAACTCACTCAATCGGTATCAACAGATTATTTCTAAATTGATATAATGCATGTTGCGACTTTAATATTTCCTTTGTGTTATGAATCTGGAGTCCTGCAAGGACTTTCATACATAGATATCAACTTCCAATGACCCATACAAAGATGTGGTTGTTTATATTTATGATTACTGCCATAAATATTAAATATTATAATATAGTATCAATTAGTAACGGGAGAATATGTTTGATCAAAAATTTATTTCGGGTTTCTACTTAAACCCTTGAGCTACTAACCTCGCTTGATTTCTCACCACCTTATTGTTTACATTTAGCGAGTTAAGCTCTACCTCAATTTATTTCTATATTACTCAGTGCTTCCGCAATCGCCTATCATATTTGATTTTGGATCCAAATTTCAAATTGAACAAATAATTTGTTGGGGCAAAATATGTTGTCGACAACTACAATTATATGTTTCTCCCGTATTCACAAAGTTTATAAAAATCATATTCTCATCATTTCCCTTCATATTTTGATCTGATCGTTCCATAATCCCAACGTTATAATTATTTGGTGCACGTGCAAATCTATTAGGAATCTCGTCTTCAGTATGATCCTCTTCGAGAGGTATTTGGAGTTATATAATTTCTTTATTTGATTTTGTATACCACAAAGTTTTTATCTTTAACATCAATAGATAATAAGTTTCTCACGCTTCTGGCATCAAGGAGTATCAACAAATTTATTTTGTCAACAATGGACTTCAATTCTTTGTGCTGCATATATAACAAGTATATAAGATTTTGTCACTCCTTTGACAGTCAATAATTTGTTGAACTTCGGGTTCATAGTGTGTAAATTTAATGGTTAATCCAACGAGAATATATCAACATTCTCTCATTCATATCTCATATCTCCCCCTAATACCGGAGATAATTAGAGTTGGATTATAAAATCAACATACCAATTTTTAAATTGATCGTCAATTATTAGCTCTATATATGTATTTCGATGGAGTACACATATAATATTTCTGATGGGATATGGCCCAACCGCTCAGCCCACCGGCGAGCCCAACCAAGCCGAGCGACCTGGAGGGCCTCACGCGGTTAAACCCAAAGCCCAAAGTCTAAACCCTAATCAAGACCAAGTTACAGCGGGAGATCGTGGTCGATTCATGCGGAGATCGTGGTCGATTCTGAAGCGAAATCGTGGTCGGCTTATGGAAGGAGATTGATCCCATTGATTAAGGGATCCCAGACATCTTTAGAGATCCACGAATATGTATAAATATGGGTTAAGTCGACGGTAAAGGGTTAGCAACTTATTGAATACTAGAGCCTTTAGATACACTCATTGTAATCCGCTTATAGTGAAAGTATTGAGGATCATCACCTCCGTGGACGAGATCTCATTCTTGATCGAACCACGAAAAACTCTTGTGTTCTTTATCGCTTTTCTTAAATCTCGTACATTTACATACACTAGATTTATCATTGGCGCCGTCTGGGAAACAAGAACAAAAGCTTCGCTTTTCTACAATTTAATGGCAAGAACACGCAAAACGCTTAGCACCGCCGGTCTTTGGCAACAACCGCGCAGATGATTATCGGTGGTCACGCAGCGCATGGAAAGGGGTTGCAGACGCTACCGGCAACACACCGAGGTTACATGGAGAATATTCCATACACCCTCAAGATCGCCGCCCAACGAAGAGAAAGATGTTGACCTCAATACCCGATGAACAGCGGTTCACCGATCTCATGAGGTCCTCGTCGGCAAAGGTCCGAGTTCCTCAACGCAAACCTCGCCAATTCCAGAGTTTCCTCAACCAGAGGACAAACGGAGCGGGCCCCTCAAGAGCACCCGAATCGGTTGTTACGGGCGCCTGGAATCGATCGCCCCACCGAAGTGATCAATGCTCACCTCGGCACAATAGTCGAGAACGCGTACATCACCCCGCCTCCGTAAGTCAATCACATCGCCGAGGTGGTCGCAATCATTCACCCCGCACCGCCCACGGTCGGTCACCACTCGACATGCCGCCCGCAGAGGTGAGCGGGATGAGAGAGAGAGGCGGTTTAACTCCTCCTCAAGAGACGACATCGTCATTACGGCCTCCCACCCTCTAGAGAGATGGTAACGATCTCCGGGTTCGACGGTATGGGAGAATTATCTCACATTTCTCCAAAGAAATTCGATACACCGCCTCCGATACAGGCACCCAACATCGCCGCTACGATGGTCTTGGGGATCTCTCCGACTTCCTTCGCCACACCACCAACATGGAGAATCAAGGAATGGAGGATTTTCATATCGTAAAATCTTCCCGAGGTGCTGGTCTCCAACGCCGACGTTGGTTCACCTCGCCCGCCGTAACAAAGATACATCGCTTCCGTGATCTAATGGATCGATTCATGGCGTTTACCAAAAGATGCCGCCAACAGCCATCATCCGACCCGCCACCATCCGCCGTGGATGAGACGAGACGATGTCAATTTCGCCTCACGGTTCATCAAGGAATCCTCAAGATTGATGATAGTAACGATCCGTACATCATCAATGCATTCAAAACGGATCCGACCAAGATCGAACAAAGAAATCACCAGGGAGAAACTAAAGACGGCGAGTAAACTTTGGAACCTGGTGGACAACTATGTTAAAGGGAAGAGTCGATCGGAAGAAAAGAGAGATCTAGGACGAGCGAGATGGTTGAACGAAAGAAGCCGGATGATCGAGTCGAGGCGATCGCGAAGTGCCTTCAATAGAATCAAGAGAGGCCATTGAGTCCAGATCGACCTCGGCAAAACCACCCGCAACGCTGCTCATCCGCTTAAATCGAGGCGGAGATATTTGAGCTCCACCGAGCTCTTCCTCAAGCCCTCCTATGAAAGGAGGATCCAAAAAAGTCAGCAGAGATTGTGACTATCACCAAGGGTATGGTCATAATAGAAGATTGCGTAAACTTGGGCTCGCAGATCGACGAGCTCGTCAAAGGACGAGCGCTAAGAAATACCTCGACCGACCGGGCCGGGAACAAGAAGCGCAGAGAAAGTATGGAGGTGGCAACAACTGTGGGCCGACCTCGACGACGACCCAACTCGAAGACGACGAGGACGAAGGTCCCAACGCGATGGAGCAGTCTCACGCCATTACCGGACTGCTCATAGGAACGACGAGGTCGTCATTGAAAAATGAAGCTCGGAGGTCGGTCCCCGAGGAGCGAAAAATAAGCGACTCCGGGACGGTGAGAACATAATCCAAAGAGGACCCGTCCCCAAGATCATTCCCCACCAAGACGCCATCACCATACAAGCCGTGGGGGCAACAAGAATGTCCACCGGTCTACATCGACATCGGGCCTCCACAAGATCATCTTTCGTAGTTGCTTTGATAAACTCGAGGTCGGTGGGATCCAAATACATCCCGCCCATCCCGCCCGGAGCTTCACTCAGAGGCGGTTCAACCCGGTATCCATCACCCTTTCGGCTACCGTAGGGCGTGCTCCCTGTCGGTCACCAAGACCATTCAATTTTTCCGGTCCGAGCTCCTTCTCCGTATAACATCATTCTCGAAGATATCGTTATACGCCACCAAAGCCGCCCCGCTCGGTGTACCATCTCACCATCAAGATACCCACCCCGGTGGAGTCTAAGCATCCAGGGTGACAAACGGCACCAAAGAGTGCCTACGAGTCTCAACCCAAGACGTGGCCTCACCTCGTGCCTAGAATTACGGAACCCTCGGTCGACACCCGGACGACTCGACCGAGAACCTTCACCATGTGACGACCTCTCCAAAGTTGTCAAGGTCGGCACTCGTGGTCCACCGATATTCGCGTAATGTCAAACAGCTTCGAGGGAATATAAGGGCGTGTTCGCATGGTCCCCACTGACACGACCGTGTCTCACCCGAGCTCATCACTCATCGCCTCAACATCGACCCGCCACTAAACCAGCTTCGCATAAGAAGAGAAGTTTCAGCAGAGCACGCGGCCAGTCATAAGAGACGAGGTGACTCAACTACTGAGGCCAAGATCCTATTCGAGGTCAAATATCCGACCGGATGGCTAATCCAACAGAGTCCGAAGTCGGGAGGAAGGTGGCGCGTGTGCGCTGATTATACCGACCTCAACAAACATTGCCCAAAGATTGCTACCCTCCCCGATATCGACAAGGCGTGGAGGCATCGGTGGGCCATGAGATCTTCGCTCGATCTATACGCGGGTACCACCAAGTCTTGACGAGCCGAGGATGCTTCAAAGACGGCGTTCATCATCGACTTGGTGTTTTCGCATCAAAAATACCTTTCGCCCGAAAACGCTGGAGCTACCTATCAAAGGATGGTGAACGCCATATTCATGATCATATTGGGAAGACGTCGAGGTCTCGTCGATTTACATCGTGGTCAAAAGCCAAAAATAGAAAGTTGCCGACGACCTCAAACGATCCTCCAACTCCTCGGATCGGCAAACCTTAAGCTCAACCCCAAAAGTGCACATTCATGGTGAAACGGGAAATTCTTGGGATGCCGGGTTTCTCGAGAAGGCAGGCGAATCCCACAAAGGTCAAAATGGTACTCGACATGCAGTACAAAACCATCCGTGAGATCCACAAACTCACCGGATGTCCGGTCGCCTCGAGAGATTCCTATCCTGGCCGCCGAGAAGCAACTTCCTTCTTCAAAATCTCGAGAAAAGCCCTGACTTTGCACGGAAGGAAGAGCATCATGTCGCCTTCACCCACCGAAAACATACCTCCGACCGCCCACACTGCTCGCCCGAAAGAAGGCGAGCTCCTTTCTTTGTACCGGCCGCAGACGAGGCAATCGGTGCGATCATCAGTGCGAGATGAAGCGATAAACAACTTCCTATCTACTTCATCAGCCGAGCTCTCAAATGGCCGGAGACAAGGTACACCAGCTTCGAAAAGCTAGCATTGGCACTGGTGAACGCCAAGCGACGTCTCCGACCTTACTTCCAAGCCCATTCAATTCAGGTACTGACTGACTTACCTCTAAGACAAGTCTTGTCAAAATCGGAATCGTCAGGGCGTATAGCGAAGTGGGCACCTGAGCTCATGAGCACGACATTTTATACTCACCCGCATCGCCATAAAAGGACAAGCCCTAGCCGATTTTCTAGTAGAGGTCGAGTTACCGAGGTCAGCCGGAAAAGAGGTCACTCCAACTCCCACTCCCACAACGGGAGAACCTTGCCTCGACATACCTGAGGGCTGCTGGCAGATGTACGTGGATGGAGCTTTGTGCAAAGCGGGCAGCGGAGCAGGAATCTTACTCCTTGGCCCGGACAAACAAGAAGTGACCTATTCACTTTGGTTTACTTTCCCGACCACAAACAACGAGGTGGAGTACGAAGCATTGATCTCAGGACTCCGCCTCGCATGGGAATTGAAAGTGGAAAAGATCCATATCTTTGGAGATTCCCAGGTCGTAGTAAACCGTGTCCCGGCAAATCTGACGAAGGAGGATCGGATGAAGCAATACCTTGAGAAGGCAAAGGAGATGCTGACCTCATTCAGGTACTCCGCAATTTATCGTATCCCACGAGGGAAAATAGCCGAGCTGACATCCTTAGTAAGTTGGCTTCATCATCAACAAAACCTCCAGTGGAGGAAGTTCATTCCAGAAGCATTGCGGAGTCCCACGTCGGTATCATCACTGAGACGGAACCGAACTGGATGTCTCCTATAAAGGCGTATCTGGAAGAAGGAGCACTACCTCAGGATCGGCTCGAAGCCAAGAAGATGATGGTCGAATCCCAAAAGTACCTCATACATGATGGTACTCTTTATAGGAAATCCTATCTTCAACCCCTCCTGAGATGCCTTGGGCGAGAAGAAGCGGACTATGTATTAAACGAGATTCACATGGGATCTTGTGGAAGCCACATCGGATCACGAGCTCTCAAAGAAGACACTAAGGTCGGGTATTCTTCGCCCACCTCATCCAAGACTCGGCCGAACTCGTCAAAAGTGTCCGGCGTGCCACCCACCACGGAAGCTACCCTGCACCGATCTCGTAGCTTACGAGTCCGTGGCCTTTCATGCATGGGGATCGACATCGTTGGTCCATTCGACCGAGCACCGGTCGCCGATACTTAGTCGTAGTTGTAGACTACTTCACAAAGTGGGTCAAGCGAGCCACTTTCGAGCCTCACGGCGTAGGATTCAGACCGTGTGGAAAAACATAGTTTGCCGCCGGCATACCCCATGTTTTGATCTCGGACAACGACACCCGCCACGACAAAAATTTCAAAGAATGGTGTGAAGAGCTCCGGATCAAGCAACATTTCACCTCGATCGCACACCCGCAGCGAGTGGTCGACCAGGGTGACGAACCGCACGATTGTACAAGGGTTGAAAAAGAGGTTAGACCGAGCTAAAGGTGACTGGGTCGAAAATCTCCCTCAAGTGCTCTGGTCCTACAGGACAACACCTCGGACTTCGCACGGAGAAACCCCCTTCAGCTTGGTCTATGGGACCGAGGCTATCATACCACCGAGATCGGGCGACCGAGCCCACGTACTCTTCACTTCGACCAGCGCAACAACGAGGAGGATCTTCGGGTTAACCTTGACGCTCTCGAGGAGAAACGCGAGCTCGCCTTCATAAGCGAAGCTAAGTACAAGTGCCAGGTTGCACGGTACTACAACAAGAGGGTAAAAGCCTCCACATTCCAAGTAGGCGACCTCGCCCTACGGAATAATGAAGCCGAGAGTCGGCGTCTTAACAAGCTAGATCCGACATGGGATGGTCCATACCACGTTCACGAGGACCTCGGCAAAGGGGCCTATAAGCTTGCTCACCTATCCGGTGCACTTATTCCCCGAACCTGGCATATCACTCATTTGAGGAGGTATTTTACATAGCTTCGATTTCAGATCGGCATCATGTTAGCCCTCCTATTGCTTTGCCGAAGTGCGATGTTGTTTATATATTCAATAAAACATTTGTTTTTCTAATGAATATTTCACTGCCTCGCCTTATATCTATGTGAACATCCATTCGGATACACCACAATTAACCTTCAAAAGGGACGCCTCATGCGAAGACGGCACACACAGATAGCTCATGAACTTGAACGTCTAAGTGCAAAGCATACAGACAACTCATTAACTTGAACGTCTACATGCAAACGACGTCCAGATCGGATCTCGTTAATTTATACCCTTTATTTGGGAAGATATACACTTGATAAACAAGATGAATACATTTACGGCTAAAACCAAGTCCTAAGCTATATTTGTACCTCTCAGGGAAAATATACACTTGATACAAAGCCCAAATACATTCAATACTATACACCAAGTCCAAAGCTATATATAACTCACTCCGGCTTCGGAGCTCCACCTCGAAATCTCTGGCTGAAGCTACACCAGTTCGAGACAAAATCCCCGGGTCGGCGATGAACACCCGGGATGAACTCGGTGCCTTCCACCCAATCGACGAGGTCGGCGTCACCGCGGCCTACTCCAGCTACACTTTGAATTGGCGCAGATGGGTCCTGACCTGAAGGAGGCACTCCCGAAACCCCCCGACCCGAAGACGGCACTCCCGGAATCGAGGTCGCACTTCGGCCTCTTGAGCTTGACGCCCGGTCAGGATTACGACCTTGCCCCCGACCTGCCGCCCTTCCTCGCCGACCTGAGGTCCTCGGGTGCTTTCCACTTGCCGACGATGCTCCCCTCTCAGCTGGACCCAGCAACCGAAGCACTTCGGCATGATCGGCATAGCCGCACTCCACCTCGGGTTCTTCTATCCTTACATCAGTGGATCCAGCTGGGGACTCGTCATGAGGTGGGGTATGTGTCGCCTGCGGACGAGCTCGTATATCTGAATATACTTCACGATGGAATCGAGGCAGTCTTTAAAATTTTTACTGTTGGGCCCCTCCTCGTCCCTCAGCACCATGCCCTCGGCAAGCAAGCTCTGCGCTCGATCATCGGCTCGATATGGTAATTCCACCAGATCGGTGGATCACCTTTCATACTCGGCATGTTCCTCCGAGATCCGAGCCATTTCTCCGTCGTCACCGAGTTGCTCCTCGCATTGTATCAGCGCCCGAATCACGTCGTGCTAAGTCCGCCCCCTGGACTTCGAGATGTATGATCCTTAGCTTGAGAGCTTCGTTCTCAGCCAGGAGGCGGGCCACCTCACGATCGGCCTCTTGCAACTTCTTCCTCAGCTCGGCGCACAACGCCGAATGACGTCCATGCTTGACCAAAATCAAGGTTAGTTCGCATCGGCTCTCCAAAACAACGTCTCTTCGTCCTTCTCGGCCAAGGCACCTCGGACCTCTTTAGCTTGGTCAACAATTCATGATCGAGTTCGAGGTATTGAGACGGAATGCTAAAATTAAAGGGACAACACATTCGTAAAGTTGTAACTATTATTATTATTCAAAAGTGGAAATTTTTACAAGGCTCAGGATCCTATCGACCCCGGAAAATCAACCTATTACATCAGGTCCACTGACCTCAGGCTCTTTGCCGGACTCACCGGCCTCCTGCTGTCCTTGTTGTTGTTGCTGCTGCGGTTGGTCCCCTTCGGAAGGAAGCTCGGTGCTCGGCTCCTCCTCATCAGCTTCAGCTCGCACCTCGGCAAGAAGCTCCTGGAGTTCAGGATCTTCGTCCTCCTTGCACTGAGCAACGGCCTCCGCCGTCAGAAGGGAGGAGCTGGATGCCAAAGCCTCCAGCACAGGGAAGGACCCGACCCCGGAGATCACCCGGGTGTAGGCCTTATTCAGCTCCCGAGGGGCGACCTCGACCCAACCATGCTTGACCTTGTCAAAGTCAGGCATGGCGGCCGCTAACTCCTCCAGATGGTTTGACACCACCTTGGTCTTGAGCACGGCGGCCAGGTCGGAAATGAAGGCCGAGAAGCTCTCCGACTCGATGAGCTTGCCGGCGAAGGCCCTCAACAATGGCCCCTGATCTGCCAGCCTAGCACTCATCTCGTCGGCGAGCTCCTTCTTCGCCCCAGCCGCCTCCTCACGTGCCTCCTCGAGCTTCCCTCGGGCGACCTCCAGCGCCCAAGCCCTCTTCTTCGGCGGTCTCATCACCCTCGCGGCCACGGCGATCTCGGCTTCCGCCTTCACAGCGATCGCGGCGGCGGCATCAAGATCCATCCGCAGCAGAAGCTCCCACCCGGCGCCTCACATCGAAATGAGCTCGGTGATGTACCCAGTGCACGTTGCGGGTCCCCAAAGAGACGTTGCGTGTCCCCGATCACCGAGCTCGCTTCCGAAAACAACAAGTTAGTACACATCACAAGCGAGATAAGGATGATGTGGAAGAGATTTATACAGGTGAGGCTACGGTCGGTGGCTCGGCATCTTGTACTACGGCCAGTCGGTTTCTCCGATGCCGGACTCGACCCGCTAAGGCCCGTCATCGGTTGGTTGAGATCGTCAACCTTCTTGAGGGCTTGGCGGTGCAGCCGCCCGCTTTCTTCTTGGGGCTCTCGCCGGCGATGGAGAGCCTTTCTCTTCGGCACCGGCTTCACTGCACAACAGAAGAAAATTGTTAACACATCGAGATCGGACACATAAGGAGTACGACGAAGAGGGTACCCTCACCCAGCTCCAACCCTGACCCTGAAGCCTTTGCCCTATATATGCTCAGTCCTGCCTCATTCAGATCATCCTTGGTGAAACTGACGGAAAATTCACCAAGTGTATTGAGCAGGTCCTCCATGAAACCCAAGGGCTTCAACTTCAAATCCTTCATTTTACCTAACCCCCACTCATATCTCGGATACCCCTCCGCCCTCAAAAAGAAGAATTTATTCTGCCATTGCGACACCTTTGAGGCAATACTCTAAACTACCGCCGGGTGAAAAATAGTATACACCTCGTGTGTTCTTAACGCTAAAAACGCATCAAGACCTCGAAGGAGAACTCTCTCAACGCCATGACAAAGTAGCCCCATCCCTACCACCGACCTAATGGAATTTGGGAAAACGGCATATAGAATTTGAAAATATTCACGAATATTCAAGAAGATGTTGGCTAATGGAAACCTAAGCCCACCTTCATCATCTACATATATTGTTATAAACCCTCCGGAGGGCCAACGCTCATTACCAGTCGCGGAAGACACCACCAGCATCCGCGGAATACGGCATTCCTCCCTATTCTAATCACATCGTCGACGGTCAGACATGATATAGCATCCCTAACTTTATACTTATCCCAGACAGAAGAAATCAATGGAACCCTAGCGCTGATGCCCAAAGATCTACCCACAAGGTTATGACACATATAATCCTTAATCTCTATCTCGCTATCGGGAAAAAGAAGAACAGGAAGAACCGGGGCGTAGAGGAGAAATCAAGTCATACTTACTTTTTTAGTGAGTGAGAAATTGTTCGTCAACTAGTTCGGAAGAATTCGAGTTCGAAGAATTCGAAACATCAAGATTTTCTCTAAGGCAAATGAAGAAGGAAATGAATAGTTTCCTTATACGGGCTTATTTATAGTACAAAGAGGCGCCCAAACCTGCCGTTTCAACTTCCCACGTGGCTAATTGTGATTTGTTGTGGATTAGACGCGCGCACATGTTTCGAGCGCCTACCAACCGTCTGGCGCGTATGACGCGATCAAGGACGCGCTGACACAACCGGTCTAATCGTGCAATCATCACTCTGACTCCGGACCTCGGCTTCGTCCTTCCAAGCGACGTCGCTATCCAACGTCAGACGACTCAGGTCGGACCTCGGTATCATTCAGATAGATATCGCTATCCAGATCGGACCTCGGTATCATACAGACATATATCGCTGTCCAGATCGGTCCTCGGTATCATCCAGAAGGATATCTCTATCCACCTCGGACCTCGGTATTACCCATCCGGATATCGCTATCCAGGTCGGACCTCTACATTCTCCTGCAGGACATCTTTGTCCAGGGACAAACGACTCAGTTCGGTCCTCGACAAGCGGTGCATGTCCAGACCGACACACCACCACACTCGCCTGGACCGGATCGTCGATTCGACCTAGCGTCAAAAAGCCAACACCTTCGACAACAATCTCGGTAGAGCACCAACCACCTCGGTAAAATACCATCTTCACCTCACCTCGGCATAGTTGTTACTCGACTATTTGGGGGGCTATGATGGGATATGGCCCAACCGCTCGAGCCCATTGGCGGTGCCCAACCGAGCCGAGCGACTGAGGGGGCCTCACGGTTAAACCCAAAGCCCGGTGTCTAAACCCTAATCAAGACTAAGTTACAAAGAGATCGTGGTCGATTCTGACGCGAGATCGTGGTCGATTCTGATGAAATCGTGGTCAGTTATAGAAGGAGATTGGATCCCATTGATTAAGGGATCCGGTACATCTTTAGAGATCCACGAATATGTATAAATAGGGGTTAAGTCGACGGTAAAAGGGTTAGCAACTTATTGAATACTAGAGCCTTTTTAGATACACTCATTGTAGTCCGTTTATAGTGAAAGTATTGAGGATCATCACCTCCGTGGACGTAGATCTCATTCTTGATCGAACCACGTAAAAACTCTTGTGTTCTTTACTGCTTTTCATAAATCTCGTACATTTACATACACTAGATTTATCAATTTCAAAGAACACATATAAATACGTTAGAGTGATAACATCCTCTTCTGGAGGTATTATAATCATGCACTAATTGTAAAGGGAATAAACCCAAATATTTATAACTGGTAATGTTTCTAACTGCTCTTGATGTGCTCATTTGATATGCCTAGTTTTGTTATTTTATGTTAATCTGTCTACTGTTTCTCTTAGCTAGCTGTAGTTATGTGCATCTTGGGTGGGTTGATTTCGAAATTGTTGGTGATTTCATAATATTATTTACGTTGTTATTAACTAAAGGACAATTGCTACATAAAACAAGAAACTTTGACTTAATTTGTGATTTTGACTGTCTAGCAAACAAATATTCTACATTTCAATTGTTTGCAAATAAAAACCCCCTAACGTTTTTCTCGAACTAAACTTTCAAATTTCTATATTTAAGACTTTGATTTCAGAAATCAAATTTTGGGCTTCAGCAGTCTCGAGGGAAGAAACATTATCCTATATGGACCGAAGTCTAATACTTACTAATGGTGATGAATTTCAACATCTGATCTGATAAACAATTGTTGGAAACTATTTTAGTAAGTTGACATTAAATATTATATGTCGATACATATGTCGAAAATTTCAACATCTGATCTAATGGTATATCAATTTTTTGTTGGATCCAAAAAAAAGGGAGTTTTAATTGCTGAAGAATGAAAGATTTTTTACTTATTTATTATATTTTAAAAGTTAAGTTGTTGCAAATTTGATCAAAATTTGTGATCTAAATAATAAGTATAACATAACCTAATGTGATAGTTCTATTGTTTTTCTTAGCTAGCTGCAGTACGTAGTTATATAAGTCTATATTGGGTAACTGATTTAGAAATTACTTCCTTCGTTTTTGTTAATATTATTATTGGCATAGATATATAATTTACGAATTTATAATTATATATGAAAATTTAATTGGTATTAATTTAAAATGTATGATGATACTTTTATTTAAGAATTGGTATATGAAGATTTTTTTTATTGTGCCATATTTTATTAGCAAAATATGACAATTGTATATGTAAATAAGTTATTGTTCAATATACCATAACTTGTGTATATGTAAATAAGTTATTGTTCAATATACCATAATAACAAATCAAATTATTAATCTAGATAAAATTTAAACTTGATATACCTAAATCTATAAATTTTGAAACACTTCCTTATACACATGATTGTTATAATCTTTGTTGCATATCAAGATTTTGAGATCACTATGATTTTGTACTCAAGCAACAACGTAAAGCTAACCATGATACAAAATTGGTTACGATACAAAATTTTGAGATCGGTGATTGTCCTGACTTTTATTAATCGTCATTGCATACGAAATAACAAGAGGAATTGTCGATGTTCGAACTTGAAAGGGGATCGCAGATATGATGGAGTTAATGACATTATTGAAATCAACACCTTGATCGAAATTATTTCCAGTCAAAGTCTTAGCCTTCAAGACATGGTTTTCAAGTATTGCGACCACTGTTTTGAATGTTTTTGTCGTGTTTTTCTCTTGTTGTTTTTGTTAACTTGGTTCTTATTTTCATGATTTTTGGATATCTTTTGTTGGAATCAAGTTAGGTTTTGGTTTTTGCAGGGTTTAGCGTGTTTGAAGAGTTTGGTGACGAAAAAAAAGTGCAACCCAGCGCCAGACTCGGTGTAGCCAACGTTGGATCCTCCTTCACGATGGAAGACAGCGACCATACCTCAATACGGACTCGGCGAAGCCGGCAATTTGGGTTCAACTCGCTGTGAGACGAGAGCACGCTGAATGTCGGACTCGACAAAACCGACATTGGGTGTGATGTTGAGGCCGAGACAGAGAGCCCACCCCAGCGCCAGACGCAGCGAAGCCGGCACTGGGTGGATTGCGTGGAATAGAATAGAGGCATAGGTCCAGCGTCGGACACGTCGAGGCCGACCCTGGGCCACGATTAGCGCGAGCGTCCAGAGATAGCACCCCAGGGCCGGACGGGGCGAAATTGGCATTGGGCATGCCAAAATTCGTGAAGGATTGAAGCGCGCCCGTCCGGCGCTGTGCGGGAATTTCCGGAAGCTATATATATGACTTAAACATGCAAGAAGCCCTAGTTTGCAATATTCTATTTTTCTCCTCCACGATTTCTCTCTTCCAAAAGCTAGTTTTCCTATTCCTTTGCAATTTTTGAGATTCAAGAACACTTTGATTGAATAGATTCAACAACAACATTGATATTGTAAGAATTATTATCTCTTTTTCATTGGATTTTGAGTTGATGATTATTATAAATTTTCTTTGTTAGATCCGTGAGATGAACATGAACTAAATTCTTCATCTAGATTTTGGTGATTCAAATTGATTGATTAATTATTTGCAAAGTTTAAGTATTCTAATTGAATTGTATAGTTTGCTTTTGAGTGATTCACCATCATTTAATTGTTTATGCTTCGGGTGAGATCGAAAGATTAACACGTTGCATCCGTATAGATCAATTAGGTTAGACTTTACCGGGAACAAGTAGTCTAATAGTTTATTTGTTTGTGGAATTCTATGATTTAGATTTAATCTACAGAGACGAGAGTCTATGGTTTAAATCGAAGGTTTAGAGGATTTCACGAGTAGGTAAATTTTCTAAACAATCATTAGTTAATTAGTCAATGCGAAGAACCTAATGCCTAGTTATCCTCAAATCCTTGAATTAATCTTTTGCAATCGGTATTGCTTCTAAGCTTTATAGTTTGAAATCTTTATATTGCTTTCATTTACATTTTATTTAATTCCAGTACGATCTCCCAAACCAAGTTTAGGATTTAGATTTATTGTTTTTATTGTAACACAACATAAGCCTTGTTATGTCTTCCTCGAGAGATACGACTTTGGTTGACCTTGCCACACTACATAGGTCTCGTACTATTGCGAGAACCTAGAGGTGAAATTTAGGTTGAACAACCACCAATATGTATTGTTGCATAATCCAAAATAATGGTCAATATTTCTTAGCAGCATAACTAGGGTACCGACCTTTAGATTTAGCTCGTGGTTCGGTATCCAAAACATTTCAAACCATTCAAAAATTTAAGTGTGTGGACATCGTTCAAGGCATCGAGCATCGCATCCGAACTATATGTTTTATCTGAGGTTAGGTATTTCCTGTTCTCAGATGTATCCAAAAAAATCATGTACTTATTACCTAAATCGACTACTTCGATTGTTGTAGACAATATTACTTTGTCTTGAAGATAAGATAAATCTCCCACAGTGATAATCGATGATGGATATGTTTCCATAACAATTGCTTAAATTGGATCCAGGAGAATTTCAAATAAATGGCATTAGATTTAGAATTCATGTTGTGAAGCCTCATCTTTTTTGTTAGTTTCAGAACCTGCACATCCCTCCAAATATAAGAAGAATTGATACTTGCATTCACCACTTCTTGCCTGCTTCGTCTGGGTATGATGGACAATATATGTCTAAAACCGTCTCTAAAAATTTGATCACTATATTTCCTACCAAATAATTGATAGTAAAATAGTAAGTATATTATATCGTATCCACAGGGACTGCGACTCGATAACACAACAAATAATCAACACAAAATCTTGATTATTATTCAGGCAACAAATTATCAAGAGAGAGATGTTTATAAAACTAGACTCAAAATATAAACAGGAATAAAATCAGATATAAAAGACTGACCCTAGGGATGTACTTAACTTTACCAGATTCACACAATTAACCTATTAATCTGTTTACCAATTTAATCCACATTCATATGAAGGATCACTAATGTAATTATAGTTTCCGTCAGGACAGCCTATAGTAGTAGGTTAGCCTAAACTATATCTTCATCGGGTCTCAAGAGAAGTAAGCTAATTACCAAAAGCACACAAAGATTAACCTCCTACAGTTCACCTATCTCCGCCAGGTCTCAAGGTAAAAATTGTATTATACATTCAAGATATCGATTGTGCAATTAATTCCGCCAAGACATCAATCACATAACTAGCATGCATTAATATTGATCAGATACCAACACATGAGAATTAAAGCCAAGAATTACAAATCATGAATGAGACGTCAAAACACTATCAACAGATAAATCATATGAATCTGGTCAGACATACAAACCCTAGGATCAATATGAAATTTAGCTACGCATAATTATATGGGTAAAGCAATAAATAAATAAAAATAACATAAACTGAAATAGATAGATAAAATCTTAAGATTCCAAGATGAACAATGTAGCACTTGGATCCGGAAATAAAACTAAAAACTCCAATAAAAACTGAACTATGAAAACTGAATTGTAAACTAAATTACGAAAGTAAAGACAACTGAAAGAAATAAAACTTCTACTGTAAAACTAAACGCGCAAAAGAAAAAGAATGTGTTCTGTATTCTCGAAAGTAAAAAGCTAAATTCTAAGATCTCTCTCGTCTCTCTATTGTCTCTCCAAATGTGTGCGCCACCCCTCATATCTGATGTGTGATGTATGTATATACGCAACCCTAGGCGCCATAGCGAGCGAATCTCGTGAGCAATTCTCGTGATAGAAAGTTGCGAGTCTTCAAATCTGCCGCAATTCCATTCTTCCTCGCTAGCGAGAGTCGCGAGCGAAAGTCGCGAATAAACTCTACTGGCGCTCATCCATGCTTCCTCGCGAGTTTTGCTCGCGAGGTAAACTCGCGAACTCTTCTTGTACGTGCGCTCATCTTCTCTGCTCGCGAGACTGGCTCGCGACATAAGGTCGCGAGCAAGTCCTGCGAGGCGTGTTTTCTCACGTCTTTACTTCCGACCAGGTTAGCTAATTCCTCTTTATCGTGATCCATTTTTTTGACATCAAAACCTGTGCTAAAATGACAATAAATACACACGACATAATATCTTCCAATGTAAATATAAATATATCAAAAGACAGCTCAAAAGATCACTTATCAATTATAAACGAAACAAATATAGCCTTATTATAACATTACATCTCAGTTATATAAAAATTATCAAAATTATATCTAACATTACAGCTCAAGTTCTCTCTCCATTTCATCTATCCCTTCTTTCAATCTCTTTTTTCTCTCTCCTTCCCTCACATTCTCTCACACACTTTCTTTCTCTTCTTTCTCTCCCTCTTTGTTCATATACATACAATTGATTATGCATATGTTCATATATGCAATTTGTGCATATTTGTGACCAGATGAGCATCATTATATGTTGCACAGAATATGTGCATTATTAAATATGCGCATGAACAAATATTTAATACCAGAAGAATCCCTGCAAGACATAATTGTGCATATTTAATACGTGATTCACATTTGTGTATTATTGAAATTTAAGTACTTGTGATGCACAACTGTGTGCTACTGCAAATCAATGACATAATATGTGTATCTGTGTTTTAAGAAATAAAAACACATTAACTATATCCTATAGAAATAAACAAATCAACGTACTATACTAAATCCCATGAAATTTGGTATTAATATAATACTAAATTAATAAATTACCTTAACAACCTTATTATAATAAAGAAAGAAAAATAATCCTATATATATATATATATATATATATATATATATATATATATATAGGATGAGTTATTATAAAACATTTATTATCCTACAAGCGTTAGAACAACGCATTCTTCATGAAAATTACTACATTAAAAAATATTTGAATTTTCACTCCATGAGATTCAAACTTGGGTGGTGCAATGTCTTCGTCCAGGTAAAGTGATGCGTCATCGTGATGTAGGTCTTCACGATCTAATGACTAAAAATAGTTTTCACATTCTCAATTTAAATAAGGTTTTTATTTGAACCTACTCATATATATATATATATATATATATATAATCTATCAATATGCCACCTTGAAATATTAATGACGCCCTCGTACCATAAATCTAAGCTTATGAGTTCTCCATAATCCCAGTCAGCTAGGGTAAATGAGGAAGAGTTTTGGGGGGATGAAGAAGAGAGTGAAAACACGTATAGCCCCAACACTGTATAATCTGATTGGTTTTCAAATTTCTTTATAAACAGAGCAGAGTTAGGATTTATGAAATAGACGGGAGAAATATATAAGTTTCCGTGTTAATTAGGAACAAGTATGGATGGATGAAATCATATTTCTATATATTAAAAGTGAAAGGAAATGCAAAAATACAACCTATCATAAAAATAATAATTTAAAAATTAAACAGACGATCGTCGGTGCATGCTTGGGAATTGGCTCTTCCCCCGGATATTGATGAAGTTATTGTGTGATTAAGAAACTATAGGGGTAAAATGACACACCAATTAATATTATTTTTTATTTTAAATAAGGGTTGTAGTGAATTTTTTTAGGAATTATGTATAGAATAACCTTTTTTTTTTGGTATCATAGGAAATCCACGATGCTACCTTTAGGTGCAAGATTTAGAACCCCACGCTCGCGCAATAGCGCAAACTACGGAGACAGATGTAACCATCTTGGAAACCCAGGTGTGATAAGAACAAACCCATATATGCATTTGGTGGGATTCGAACTTGTGACCTCTGAATCATAGGAACCCACCTTAATCATTGGGTCGTCCCTATGGGACAAATAACCTTTTTCTTCTAATAAATATGGTCGGCCAAGGAAACTTGTTCACAAACATTTCTAAATAATTTAGTTTGAAATGAACTCTTAACTTTGTAGATGGGCCTTTATGAGTTTTTTTGGGCTTCATAGAAGAAAAAGGCAAAAACTTGTGTGCACGCCGCTGACGGTGCGCGCACACTTTGTTTTTGTTTTTTTTTATTATTTTATTATTTAATATTATATCTTTTGTTTTATATTAAATAATTTATTAATTCATTATGATTTATTAATTCATAATTAGGATTTATTAATTAACAATTAGGGTTTATTAATTCAACTTTAGGGTTTATTAATTCATAATTAGGGTTTATTATTCAAAATTAGGGTTTATTATTTTCAATTAAGGTTTATTAATTCAAAATTAGGGTTTATTAATTCCAAATAGGGTTTATTAATTCAAAATTAAGCTATATTAATTTAAAGTTATATTTATTAATTTACAATTAAAATTTATTAAATTAATTAATTTTAATTAGAATTAATTTAATTAATTAATTAAGATTAATTAACAAATTAATTATTAGGGTGGTCTCACTGTGCGCGGGCGCGCACAGGAGACCACCTCGAAGAAAAATGAGCACTATACATTTCTTCTTTATTTATAGGAAGCCCCCTTATATATCCTAATATTTTTTTTTTACTTTAATTCTTCTTTAAAATCTATAGCTACTATCTATAGTAACCTACATAATACGACTTAAAGGCATTGTAAACTCCGAACTTTTAAACTCGATATCGCAAGTTCAACAAACTCTTGCAATTAAAACCTCAAGAAGTCAAGAACAGGGTATGGGCTAAAATTTAAACTTTTAAAACTATGCTAGACTTTGTATATAGTTATTTTTAGATAAAAACTGAGAATAAATTAATGATAATACATAAATATTAAAAAAAATTACCCCTATGATTCGTAGTGTTAGTATAAAAACGCACCTTGCATGGCCTCACTTGGGATCTTCTAAATATCCCAACTTTGATGTCTCATTACGTGCCTACTGTCATTTTTTTTTTTACATTTTTTTTCTTTTTCAATTCAATATATTGAGATTTAGTTTAATTTTACGGTTATTAAATAAGATTAATCCAATTAAAATTTATAATTATCTTTTTATACCCAATTTGCAACTCTTTAGTTAAAATATAATTATTTGGGTTTATTATTCCAAGATTAGGGTTTTTGTTAAATTTCATTTTTTTCTAATAAATTTTATCTAGAATTCATTATATAATAATAAGTTTTATTTTATAATATTTTTTTAAATAGTAAAATTAATAGTGGGACATGGAAGGATGGAATTCTAAATATTGATGAAATAAAAAACTATTCCTTTAACAAAAGCAACTGGAAGTCTGGAACAAATATTGCTACATTAATATCCAACACTCAAACATGAAAACCTTCAATCCAGGATCATGAAACACAACAAATCAAATTTTGACAAGAACATGAACCTGTAACCCAGAGAATCCAACAACTGCTGCGTTTGATCTATCCAACTGGTCGTGTAAGCCTGTCGCTTGAAAAGAGAGTGACGATTCCGCTCTGGGAAAACACGCCTCGAAAGGATGAGGCCATAGCTAATGGCATTGAAAAAACAAAATAAACAAGCATAATATAAACAATAATTATAACGGACATGACGAGCGCTGTCCTTTCCTCGACATAGATCATAAAATATGCTGACATGAAAACAGAGACGGCACCGAAGACAGATAAGGAGAGCAAGATGAGTCCATTTTTAATCCTAATTGGTCTCCGATTGCCACTGTCGCTCGCCATCATGGTGCGTGAGAAGTGAAGTACAGACAATGCTGAGAAAAACATAGCCAATGCTTCAAATACAATGAAACATGTGAACCAATTGGACTTTGAGAGAATGGGAATCCCCGTATCTTGTTTGTACCCTCCTGGTACAGCGAAGGCAGAAGCAAACACCACTGAAAATATCAAAGTCGAGATGAGCATCCCAGAATCTGCCGTATTCATATTCCATGTACTATTCTTTTCTAGAATGCTCTTGTGCTCCTTCGAATATAATTCCTGTGGTGTGTGTCCCTCTTTATTTCTCATCCTCCTACAGACTGTCGGTACAACTGAATGGACTTCCTGTACATGTTACGTGTATATAAATATACGAACAAACTAACATCTTTCAGATAGATACTATGTTTTGTTCACTACCTTAAACCAGAACACCTCCTGTCGCAACCGAAAAGATGGTATCTCCGGGTACCACCGGTCTTTAGGCCCTAATTCCGCAGCTAAATGCAAAATGTTGTTGCCATTTGCATCTTGAGCGACTGCAATCAAATCTTTCCTTGCTCCTATCTGTTCAATCAGTCCAAACAAGCTCCCTTTTCGATATTTGACGGCGATATGAAATATAGTATATCCTTCACTGTTGGTGTGCCATACAAGATCAGGGTAACTCTGAGTAATCATAGTAATAAGCTCCACGTTCCCGTCTTTCGCTGCATCGTGAAGAATAGGAGGATTTTTCATTAGCTCTATCACTTTAGCCTTTCCCATTCTTTGAATACCTTCCCACAGCTTATTAGCCAACAAGCGAAAATCTCGTCGCATTACTCCCGTCCTCCACTGCTTTTCTAACATGCATTACCACTAACATCAAATTTGGCTATCATTTAATCAATTGGATTCTTAAACATTGCAATAACTTGTAATACTCCGATCTTTAATTTTAATTTCTCAATTATCAGAGCAAGCCTCCGGTTCTAGAAAATAGTCATTTTCTATTTCCAATTTTGTATATTTCGAAAAGAAAAAATATCACATTGTAAATAAAACTATACCCACTTTATCTTAAAAATATTCTAAAGTATCAAAAATATTTATTTAAATCATCAATTATCAGTATTGTATAAAAAATGCCATTCCTCCATTTTTTCATCCTCCAAAATCTTGGCTTGGCTCGCTGGATGTCACATGAAATTACTTGACATTAATTTCCATGTAGCATATATGTTTTTCAATTTCTCGTATTTTCTATGTGGTATCTAACGAATCATGTCAAGATTTTGAAGGCCGAAAAATGAATGCGAGACTTTTTTGATACAAATTGATACTTGATTATTTAATAAAGTATTTTTGATAGTTTAAGATATTTTTGATAAAACAAAAATAATTTAGATTTAAAGTGATACTTATCCTTTGAAAAAATAGTGCTGACTTGGGAAATCACCTCAAACGCATGTGGATAATGATGTCGTGAAATGTCACCTTTCTGGAGGCTATTTTGAAATTAAAAAATAAAAATAAAAAAAAATCAAAGGCGAGACTATTATTTTTGAAAATTTCAAAAGTTTGTGATATTTTTTAAAAAGCGCAAAATATATAGATGAAAAAACTACAAAATATGAAAGTTCAAAGACCTAATTAATTGTGCATTATCCATATTGATGTTTTAAAGGTAGGAGGTGATCAATTACCATTCATGAAGAAATCCTGTCTGGCCAACAGATGCAAAGCCGTTCCTTCATCGTTCGTCATTGTAGCAAGTTGTTCTTTACGCCCCAATATTTCTAAGGCCACACCTGCAACATAGTGCATGAATTTGACCAAATTAATCTACTAATTCAAAATAATCACATAACTTCAATAACAAGATGAAAAGACAATTAATACCTATATTTTGAATAAAATATTATAATAAATTTGGTAAAATACTGCCAGTTAATTAAATAAATCAAGTAAAATAAACATGTGGACATACGAGAGGAAACAGTTAACTTATCTTGGGATGTCTATAGTGCGGAAAAGTGTATTAGAGGTAGTTTGTTGCAATTTATTCTCTTATGTGATTTGTAGCTTACATGTTTCTCATTGCGATAAAACAAAAAATGTGTGTGCCCAAGCGAAGAGAGATGATCATACCATATATGTTGCTACGTATAGTCACTAGCAAAAGATCAAACCATTCTTCCATCAACAAATCTTCAACTTGAGATAATTTCAAAAAATACGAAACGATCTTTGCATTTCCACGGAAAGCTGCCTTGTATATGGGTGTCTTATTTTCCGTATCGCGTGCAGTGGCAAGAGTTGGGTTCTTTCTTATCATTAAATCAACAATGTCTATTGCCCCTGCAGATATCGCAGCATAGCAACATGCTGTGTAGCCATTGCCATCCAGCAATGCTAAATCACTTGTACTCAATTTGTCCACTAGTATTCGCACCATTTCTTTGTGATTGATGGCAGCAGCTACATGAAGAGCTCTATCTCCCAGTTCACTGATATAATCACTTGCTAATTTTGGATTTCTCTCCAAAAGCATTTCAGCAGCTACACAATCACCTACCAGTGTAGCTTTGTACATTGAGTCGTGACTATTTGAAAGACTAATTCCCCGAATACTAATCCCTGTTGAAACATACAAAAAAGTTGTCCTAAGTATCGGAAGATGCTTTATCTAATAATTGATCAACTAGTGAAAAAATGGGCAAAATTCTATTTATCTTATAGAGATTATTAATTTATATAGAGAAATGAGTTATACTGGAACCTTTGATTTTCACGTAGATCTATGTTTCTATATACATTACAATAATATTTTTATGGGATAATATTTCTTTATATATTAAGAATATTTCGTTAGTGACAACATTAATTAGATCATACAATATTGAGTAGTTATACTGGAAACTAAGAAAAAAAATCATCAATTTTTTATGAGGTATCCGTCATTCTTCTTGTAAAACTACATTGTTTCAATATGGATATCAATGAGTGGGTTTTACCTGGACCGAAGCGATAAATAAGTAATAGTTCTAATTCTAGAACCGATCCATTAGATACTGGATTCGGATCGGACCCGGACCATCAACTATGTGTCTTAAGCGATCTGGATCCGGCGGTGCCCGAACGAGCAGGACTATAACCAAAACTGGAACTGAATCCGTTGCTTTATAATATAATGGACTATGACTGATTTCAGATCAATATGAATAAAACTGGTTTATTGACAAGCTTACTTATAGGTTTGTCAATAGACAGGGTTTACTCGGACCATAACCAATAAATAAGTATTGGTTCTGGTTCTAGAACCGGAACCGGACTCGGACCGGACCATCAAACTATGGATCTAAATGGTCCGGGTCTAAAACAGGTCTGGACCCGAAACCAGAACCGCTGCTTTAAAATTTAATCGATTTTGAGCGGTTCCGGATCGATTTGGGTAAAATCCATCTATTGACATCGATAGGTTCCAATGTGTAAGGATACATTAGATATATAAACTAGGATAAATTTGGGAACATTTTAGATCTTAGAAATAGAAACGTGATGTTGTAATTGTTATTTTATAAATTCCTACAATATCATATGTTGGAAATAATTCAATAAAAGCTCGTTTATGCAAACGGAAACCAACAAACGTAAGAATGTGCTGACCTTCCGAAGTTAGACCATTATTAGTTCCAGTTACTGCTAGCGGGAGTAGAGTTTTTTGTGCGATTTCAGTTGTTTCAACGTTGTCTACTACAAATAAAAACTTTGTCATGTTAAATTCTTACGATAATATATATTTGAAATAATTTCAAAATATCTCGTATAAGAAAATAGAAATCAAGAAACGAAATGATATGCTGACCTTTGAAAGTTTGAACGTTAGTTTTGGTCACTACTGGCGGTGCCGCGGTTGTTTCAGCGATTTCAGTTGTTTCAACATTATCTACTACAAACAAAAACATCATGTTGTAATTATTATGTTAAATTCCAATTATACAATATATATTGAAATAATTCCACAAAATCCCCTTTAAGAATGCAGCCACCTGGAAAAGAAATAACATGCTGACCTTTCGAATTTCGACCATTAGTTTCGGTTAGTGGTGTTGCAGTTGTTTGAACGAATTCAATTGTTTCAACTGAAGCTGAAGGAAGGGCATCCTCATTTTCTGCCATATTCTGCCATTTTGGGCCATAGATTTCCTTCCCACTCCGTCTCACTACTCTCTTCATCTTAGATAGCTATTACTCAAACTTCTTTTGAATTTTGGTGTGCTCCTATATTCTGCTTCTCTCTTATTTATAACTAAATTCGCATTTTTTGGTATATATTAAGCATTGACTCTTGCGGTCTTCCTGCCTTCTTAGTCATCATTTATTTTTTGCTCGCCATGTTTTTTGACAATTAAATGATATGCATTGTTTCTTGTGAAAGGTGTGTACATGAGTTGCGATTTTTCACGTGGAGAGGAAGAGAGAACTACTGTTACTTCTGTAACATCACCTACCCCACCCCTATTTCTGACAATTGGTGAGTTATCATCCAATTTTTTTCTCATTTCTTTAACACTTCCGTTCTCTTTCTTTTTTTTAGTCTTAAATTTCATTTAATTTTTTCAACCACTCCTTCTTTCTTCTTTTTAGTCTTAAATTCATTTAATTTTTTCAACCACTCCTCCTTCATCTTCTCAGCGTCTCTTTTCACTTCTCTCACTCCAATCAATTATTCATAAATTTATTTCTTTCTTTCAGGCTTTCAGCCATCTCATTCTTCATCTTCTCCCGGTGCGCCTCTTTTCTCTTCTTTCTTCTATTTCTAGTCAAGTAGTTTCGACCCAGAGCATGTCCCACTCCTCTGCCCGTTCTCTCTTCCCACTCCAATCGACGAAAATGATTAGCTTTTTCCCTACGGGTAGCGTTCGTTGAAGAATCTTCAAAAAATGGGGATGATTTGGATTTTACTTGATTTCTACATCTTGTTGCCGTATTTGCTGCAAAAGGAATTGAAACAACCAAAAAAAGAAGAAGAAGAAGTGGCGCTGAGGATTCTGAAATTCTGGGTGTTTTCGGGTACCCTAATACCCGATCCGGTTATCCGAGACGGGTATTAGGGTACCCGACTAAGCAAAACGGGTCGGGATTGGGTATTAGTTTTTGGTAAAAATCGGGATCGGGTATCCGATAATTTCGGATAAGATACCCGACCCGTACCGGTTAGTCAGCCCTATTTTTTGTTGACTTGGTCTATATGTCTTGTACTGAAAAATGACATACCTAAACCTACTTTTGGCTTTAGAGGAATTGAGATTAGCTTTCCTAATGGGAATTGAGATCTATGGATCTCAACAATAATTAGTTTGTCGAGTCTCCAATTTGATCGCCCACAAAGTCAAGTAAACGTAAATAAAATAATATATAAAGCACATATTCGCCCATATAATAAAATATAGATTTAATTTATGCTGCCAGTATTATTATATGAATACTCCGAGCTACTGCTAGCCAGCGAGCAAATCATTAAATAATATATTTCTGAGAAAATCCAATACATATATTCACAAAAGAGAAATGATTAGATCTACACAAACTTCATAAGACATCTAGGAATTTACCTAAATTTTGCAAAAAACATGTAAAATAAGGTAGATTTACCCAAATTACCCTTATTTGTGCTTTGAAAGGCCTTGATCCAGAAGTGGAATCCAAGGGAAACCGATCACGGAATCCGATCGATCGGATTTTGGGCCTAATGCACGAATTACAATTCAATTTTATACTCTTTATTTACTATTATCTCAAAGTTAATTAAATTCTCATGGATGGAAGACTTTGTATATCGGCTAGAAACCTCTCTCGTATCAATGCTGACTTTGTTAGTAGGTCTGAGATGTGTAACAACGCCACGTACAAAGCCATTATCCTCTTCTTTTGGATTGTTGATCCTACGCTTCTAAAATGGTATTAGAGCCTATGTTTTATTGATGAATTATTTAATATTTAATATAGTATGTGTTATCATAACGGAGGAGACTCCAAAGAAAATTATGGATCCGGACGCTTGTTTGAGATGCAATGCATACATGTATGTTGTCCAAGATTTGAAAAGTACACAAGGAGATCTAAGCAGAAGGCTTGGGTTTTCTATACGAAGTTTTGAACAAAGTGTTCGAAACCATCTATTACCAGAAGTCAGTCCAACATTCTACGAGGATATGCTGATCACAGAAGAGAGGCTTATCATTAACGCCCAATTCCAGGAGGCGTAGAAGATTATCTAGAGGAGTATCCATCTATAGAGCTGGCAAAGTAGCGGGTCGGTCGGCCGACCAAGACTCGTCGGCTTTTAAATTTTTGGGCGGACCAAAATTTTTAGGCCTAAAATATGAAGCCCAAACCAACCCCAAAGGGCTTTCTGGAGGGCTTTTTAGATAATTTTTAATATATAAAATTAATATTTTAAATTTAAAAAAATCAATTACTTAATTAAGATCTCATAACTCCTTAACTTAAATAAAGAATTAGTGATGATAATATTTTGAGCTTACTTATTCTTAATTTCTTATGATAATGCTTCTTGTATATCTTGACCTATTTATGTATTCATGCGATGATGTTGTAATGCAATATAATTTTAATTCTATAATTTAAGGAGAAAAAACTAGTAATTATAAATCAAAGATAAATTATATTATTAAACGTCAATCCCACTTATACGCATAAAATAATAGAAGAAAATAAATTAATTATACAGTATATATTTAAGATCAAGGATTCAAAATAGATTTTACATACTATAAGATCAATGTATATATTTTCAGAGATCATTTCTCTTATGAATTATTTTTGAATGATTTATGAGGTTATTATTTTTTTCAGAATTTATTTTCCTGACCAAGATGTGAATTAGTAAGAAAATTGTTACTATAAAAAATAAATAATTATATAAAATATAATTAATATTATTAAAAAATTATAGATGTGTATTAAATAATATTATAAATATATATATTTAATAGAAATCGGGAGGGCTTTTTTAGCCCAAAACCCCGAACTTTTGGCCGGCCTAGAGGCTCGGGGTTTTTTCAGTGGCTTTTAGGCTCGATTTTTTTTGGGCCTTTAATTTTGAAACTCAAACCGGCCCAAATCCCTGGTACCCCGGGCGGGCTTTTCAGATCGGGCTCATTTTACAGCTCACCCATCTACCACACAGTTGATGGAGACAAGAAACAAATGAGCAATATCCGCTCGTAGTTATAAAGAAATTTCATCGGATTCCTCAAATTCGACGGAATTAAGGGAGATCCAGAAGACGGAGCAATACTATGACAACTGTCTATATGGAGTACCACAAGAGTTAAGCAGGATATTCATGCAGCAGGAGGAGATTCTTACCCTATTGTGGAATATCCAGAAGAAGATCAAAGGCCTTGAGCGAGAAGCAAGCCCGAGATTGGTCAATAAATCCCCGGGTGAACTCAAGTTCTCATACATCGGGACAATCGACGACAAAGCTCGAACCGAAAGAAAATCCAACTCTTGAAAAATGAATAATCTTGAAAGAGTAGGATTGAACGAATTGCAGGAGTTAGTAGAATCATTTGTTAACCTTAATAGGGTGGACTTAAAGATGAACCAGAACATCCCGAAGGATGAGCCACCAATCGCACCATAAGGGATACCAGGAATTGATCCTATGGGATCAAGATGTCATTATGAATCTAGCCAAGGACCTGATACAGAGTATGCAGTAGAACAAGCCATAATCAGAACACGAGATAAAAGAAGGAGGCAAAGAATACAGGAAACCTCTATCGGAAAAGCCACCTTAGAGCCTATCCATCCCTATGGAATGATACTCGATCTCGACGAAGTCAACTTCAAAGATCGGGAGAACATCATAGATGAATGGGCATCGTCAATGGTTGTTGTAGCCGCAACACTTGAACTTGAAAAACTCAATTTTTTCAAGGTTCTCGAAGCAAGTTTAGCAGGTGTTGTTAAACAATATTGGGAACATTTCCAATTGAAAGAAAACAGAGTATACTAACGTTCGATTTCGTAGATGATGTAGTAAAAGGTATGGCGGATACCTTCAAAGTTCACTTCCTTGGATATGGATACTTGATGGTTACAACGACGAGAAGAGAAAGAAATATTTGTTAGCTCTATACAATCTAAGACTGATGGTCTTGGAGCAAGGAGCGCTCAACAAATTTCTCCAACTCTTTACTAAGTATCAACACTTAGTACAGTCGACGAGGATGTTGCACGAGAGCTATTTTTCTTGAAGTTCCCCAGTCCGTGGAGGGAGATGTTCATTAGGGATTACCAGCCAGGAGTCTATGTCGACAACATCCCCAAAATGATGTCTTATGTCCATAAGAAGTTGTCAGAGTGGTATCAACTTGTAACCACTAAGAGGAATCTCAAGAAATTGAGAAAGATCAACAAAGCAGCCCTGTTGATGTTGATCTGTGATATGATTGATCTTCCAACAGAAATCGGAGAACATTTATATCAATCGAAGAGGAAGAAAAACAGGTTCCAACCTTATAACAAGGGAATGATAAAAAAGATGAGTTCTTGGAGGCTAACAACGATGAGTTCGAGACAAAAAGCAAGATATTATAAATCTGGACAAAGAAGCGGTCCAACAAGAAAACGGTATCAAGCTCAGGGATCCAGTTCTCACGAGCAAACACCAACGAAGAAGACTTTCATAAGAGCTCACACTAGAGCTAATGAAATTTTCAAGGATTGCAACTGCTGGACGTGCGGTGCAAAAGGGCATATCTCAACAAATTGCCCACAGAACGAGCAAAGAAAAATACGAAATTCGAGTCTACACCAGACATCGAGGATGCCATATACTACCAAGAATTGGTTCAAGTATACCAATTCGAAGATATACCCTCAGATGAGAATATATATGAACAAGAATAGATCTTTAGCGGAGAAGAAGAATCGGATGAACATTAGAATCAGGATCCGACTGAAGGAGAGACGCTCAATTTGTAGGTTGAGACAATACTTAGTTTCACCTAAGTCTTTCGAACTTCATCTTTAGGTATGAGTTAATATTCATATATCCTCTTTAGGAGGAACTCATTTAGTCAGTATCAACAGTAGGGGTGAGAATCGGGATGGGACCGGGTACCCTTCCCGAGTCCCGAGTCCCAAGTCCCAAAATTTGCATTTTTGTGTCCGGTCCAGTCCCGATCGGGACTTGGACTCCGGTCCGAAAATGTTCAATTTTTAGTCCCGTCCGATCCTTGTCTCGAATTTAAATGTCCCGAAGTCCCGAATGTCCCGAATTGCAGAAAATCTCAAAATACCGAATTTATGAGTGGGAGAATTGAAGAAAACAAAGTATTGATTTAAATAAAACATATATAATCGGGACTCGGATTTCCGACGGGACTCGGGACTCCGATACCGAACATATAAATTTCCGGTCCGGTCCGATCCGAACCCAGTAAATTTTGGGACTCGGGGTCCGAATCCGTCGGGACTCGTGTCGGGACGGAATTTCCCGAGTCCCGTCCCAAATTCTCACCTAATCAGCAGATTATTTCTAAATTGATATAATGCATGTTGCGACTTTAATTTTTCCTTTGTGTTAGGAATCTTGAGTCCTGCAAGGACTTTCATACATAGATATCAACTTTCAATGACCCATACAAAGATGTGGCTATCTATATTTATGATTACTGCCATAAATATTAAATAATAGAATATAATATCAATTCATAACGGGAGAAGATGTTTGATCAAAATTTATTTCGAGTTTCTACTTAAACCCTTGAGTTACTAACCTCGCTTGATTTCTCACCACCTTATTGTTTACATTTAGCGAGTTAAACTCTACCTCAATTGATTTCTATATTACTTGGTGCTTCTGGCACTCAGCTATCATATTTGATTTTGGATCCAAATTTCAAATTGAACAAACAATTTGTTGAGGCAAAACGTGTTGTCGACAACTGTAACTATATGTTTCTCCAGTATTCACAAAGTTTATAAAAATCAGATTCTCATCATTTCCCTTCATATTTTGATCTGGTCGTTCCATAATCCAAACGTTATAATTATTTAGTGCACGTGCAAATCTATTTGGAATCCCGTCTCCAGGACGATCCTCTTCGAGAGGTATTTGGAGTTATTGTAATACCCGAGAAATTTAAATCCTTGAATTATTAATTTATTTAGCTAATCGGATTTTGAAATTAGAGCGATTATTAAAAATTTATAATCGTCGACGTTCTATTTTAATCAGAACGAGAATATTTAAACGAATACAGTTACGGACCGAACCAGATGTTTTACACTGGATAAATTATCAAATCAACCACATCATTTCAAATCCCACAAAATCTTCCACTTTACCCAATACACTCATAACTCTTTTCAAACCTCATCATTACACTCAAAGAATCCTATGTAAACTACAACACCATATTCAGATTTCTTCCTCTCATGCTTCATTAAACAACTCCTACTCTCCATTTTCCAATCTGTCGACGAGAGCAGAAGAACCAACCAAAAACAATCAAATGTTGTTCACTCCTTAACAACTCTCATTCCAGTATACAAAACAAGCAGATTTCACACTAAGGTTATACCTTCTAAATTCCTCTTTTAATTCTCTTCTATACTGTAATATTGTATACAAATATATGTTTTGGTAACCATTGAATTATACATCTGATTCTTAGAAATAAATCAACAAGCATGATCCAAATAATAATTTCAAATAAAATCAGAAATACAAAGAAGAGGGTGAGAGTTTTTAAATAGAGATCTGTGTGTGTGCGTGCGTTGATTCACGTCGCGAGAGAGAAGAGAGGAGAGGAAACAGCGTTGAGTCACGGCAGCAATGCGGCTCGTCGCCGATGGCGTTCCGGCCGGAGATGGAGGGAACAACCACGGCTATGTTGTGCGAGAATAGAGAGATTCATGTACGTGTGTACATCGGTTCATGAGGGAACCGAGAGGAGATGATGCCGAGGTCGCGACCGGCGACGTGGCTGCCGGACTGGAAGCGGCGGCGACGATCTCGTGGGTATGTGTATGTGAGCGCCGCATGCGTGTGTTGTGTGTGTTGAGTGAACAGAAGAGAGGGCAAGATGGACGAAGGGTCACCGAGGCGCCGGCCACCATGGCTCGCCGGCGACGGGGCAGCGGCGGCGGCAGGTTGAAGAGACGAGAGAGAGAGAGAATGTGTGTGAGTGTGTGTCTGTATGAGTGTGAGAGGCGAGAGAGAGATGAGTGGAAATGGGGGTGGGGCGGCTAGGGTAGGTTAGAGTTAGTTTTTTTTTGGGCTCTCCACTTGGGCTGAAAAATTTAAAATTATATGGGCCAAAGTCATGGGCTAGAGTTTCATTTAAGTTTAATTAATTTTGGGCTTTATCTTGGTAGATTTTAATTCTTGTTGGTAGGGATAATAATATAAGCTAGGCCTTAGAAATAAAATCAATATTGGGCTTAGTTTTATTTTAATCCCATGGGCTGAAAGTAAATTGATATGGACTATTGAATTAATTGAAGGGGCTTTTAATTAAAAGGAAGATGGACTTAGATTATTTTGATGTTGGGCCCTTGATTAAATGAAGGATGGACTCTTGAATTAAAGAGTAATCTAAAGATCAAATTAATTATAGCGAGTTAATTAAACTCATGAGATTGAATAAAGTCTATATATATATATTTTTTTTTATAACATAATTAATTAATTATGTTAAGGAATAATTTGAGAATTTTCCTTTTAAGTGATTTATGTATATAATGAGATGGACTTTATGTACGAAGTGATTGGAATAAAAACCTAATTAGTGGATAATTAAGATGAATTAAATTAATTTGATTGATTAATCAAATATTATTGGATTTTATTTAATCCATTTAATTAAGTTTAATTATGGATTTACTTAATTAAATCATAGATTTAATTAATGAGTTGATTATGTCAGTAGATACTTAAGAAATATTATTTCTAAGTAACTCGAGTTTATAGAAAGAAATATTAGGAGATGATTGAAGTAAGAGAAATTCTTATTAATCGTTTAGCATCGTTATTGGTTTTCTTTAATAGAAAATATGGGACGTGTGAGGTGAGAAACGCGGCGAAGAAATATTGGTTATGGATGAGTTATTGAAACTCGAATTTATCGATCACGCGTTAACAAGCGGCGAAGATTAGTTATGAACTTAGGATTCATAAATTATACTGAAACGACGTGGAGAAACATTGATGGAAGGAAAGAATACAACGACGTGTTGCTATCGTCATGACGAGGCGAACCTAATAGACGAAGTATAGATTGTTAACTAAGTCGTATCGATAACGAAAATCATGAAACTCTAAGATTTAAAAGATAATGAATTCGTTAAATCTTAACGATGCTTCAAAGGAAAAAAAAATGAATGATGTATTAAATATATTTCTTACATTGACAAGGTCCAACGTGGGCGTAAATGAAAGCGACAAAGGATCACTATCATGTATGTCGAGAAGGTCGATTCTTGAGGTGGGCTTTTCTTTTCTTATCCTCGAGATAAAATCTTTATTTATGATCTTTATTCGAAATGAAAAGTATTTATTTATGATGTTTTCTCTTTTGAGAAATGATGAGGAAATGATGTTATGAAATTACTCGCCCAAAATGTTTATGTTTTTATGTATGTATCCTATCAATGTGTTGGTTCACAACAATGAATGAAAGAAAAGTTGTTGGTCGCTCCCAATTCATGAAAAATCGAATTCGGATCCCGTGCTTTATAGCACGGATTAACGTGTACACTCAAGTTGTTGTGTCTTTGTAAGTACAATTCACGGCGGTCACACGACGTAGAGGAGGCCTCGCTTCTACGGCGTTCGAGAATCGAGATGATGTTATATGAGGAATGAAAGGATATGGATCATACATACAAAGAAAATGTCCGCCGACGATTTATGAAAATGATGAAAATGTTTAATAAGCACAAGCGCCTTTTCAAGTAAAACCCTCATGTCTTATCATGAAGAAGCAATATAATTTAAAGTATAAAATGTTTTGGCATGAGTCCACCGTGCATTCATGTACTCGACCGCATATTTGTTTTAAATGTGCGATTGAGTGGTGATGCGATGGAGCGGTGTTGAGCAATAGAATTCTTTTGTCATTGAAAGTTAGTACCTTGAGTGCACATCGTCATATGTGTATTCACATGTTTTCATTGCAAAGAATACTAAGTCATTTATATATTATGTTAGTCAAATCTAATCTCTTGGAAATTCTAAGAAGTATTCCTATGTGTCTCAAAATTTGATGTTCCATGTCCTCATTACGTTTCTTAATTCCCGTTTCGAGTAATAGTCCCCGCTAATTAAATCGATGGCGCAGTAGTTGTTTTTTTTAGGCGAGAGTTTTTTTGAAATTCAGAGAAATGTAGAAAGCAAGTGATAAGAGATAATGCGTGTCGAGGAAGACATTCCCTAATATGTACTTTATCGGGAATCCAATTGCCGCGATTTAATGCGATTAAATGCGTATCCGCGTCGATACTCGACAACGGCGGAAAATCCGTCTTGACCTCGGCATAACGCCTCGTCAGGTGAAGCCAGTAAGAAGACCTCGGCCTAACGCCTCGACAGGTGAAGCCATTCACAAGACCTCGACAACGCCCGACGGTGAAGCGGTCGGAAGACCTCGGCGTAGCGCCTCGTCGGTGAAGCGATCGAAGACCTCGGCATAAGCGCCTCGTCGGTGAAGCGGTCGAAGACCTCGGCATAAGGCCCGTTGGGTGAAGCGGTCGAAGGCACCGGCATAACGCCTCGTCGGTGAAGCGGTCGAAGACCTCGACTTAACGCCCGTCGGTGAAGCGGTCGAAGACCTCGGCATAACGCCTCGTCGGGTGAAGCGGTCGGAGACCTCGGCTAAACGCCTCGTTAGGTGAAGCGGTCGTGGGACCTCGGCATAACACCTCGTTAGGTGAAGCGGTCATGGGACCTCGGCATAACACCTCGTTAGGTGAAGAATCGAAGACCTCGGCATGGCGCCTCGGTGCGAAGCCGTGACACCTCGCCGGAGATACAAACAACAAAAGACCTCGGCGAGGCGCCTCTGCGAGCATCGCATCGATATCTGACGTCGAAGCATTGAGTCGACCAATGAAAAGCATGTAAGATCGTCCCAACCGCTTCGTCAACAACCCCAATCGGCATGACCTCGTTTCTGCGTCTTTTGGGGGGTTGTGATAGGATCTGACCCAACTACTGTGCCCAAGCATCGGGCCCAATACAAGTAAACTCGACATCAAGCTCGGCCCGGACAAGTTCGACCCATGAAGACTCCTAAAGTCGGTGGGAGCAGAAGCTCGGCCGTATCTAAAAGAATCCTAATTCGAAGGGATAGGATCTCGAATCCTAGTTAGAGAAGACTTGATTCGAGATCTAGGTCAATACATTGTGTATAAATAGAGGCTAGATTAGACGACATAGATTCATTCACTCTCTTTGGAATCGCTTTTACACTCTCAATACACATACTCTCTCTCGCCTGTGGGCGTAGATCTTATTCACGGATCGAACCACGTAAATCTTTGGTGTTCTTAAGATTTATTTCCCTACGAAATTAAGATCGATCATTATCATATTTCTTATCTATCTTAATATATCTTATATTGGCTATCAAACAAGCCCTAATTGAAAATGAATTTCTCCTCGTAAAGGCGTAAACGTCAAAGGCATACGTAGGGTTTCAAATTGTCATCACTAACAATATTTTAATCGAAAATTTCAATAAAAACACGAGAGAACGATAGAAGGCACTTGAATTCTTCTTTCAAAATCTTATCTGCAAAAATGATGGGTTTCAAATCGTCATCGCCTTGGTAACCATTAGAACCGCATAATTTACTTTTCTACTTTGTGGAAACAGATATCAATAATAAAAGTGCCTTGGTAGCCATTAGAATCGCATAATTTACTTTTCTACTTTGTGGAAAAAGATATCAATAATAAAAATAGAATACTGGTGGAAAAACAATAGTCTAAGCTCTTTTCTGAAAGTGAAAGGCTTTCTCTTTGCTTTCTCCATAAGGGATAGAACCGCATAATTTACTTTTCTACTTTGTGGAAAAAGATATCAATAATAAAAGTAGAATACTCGTGGAAAAACAATGGTGTTAATATCGTGGAGAGAAATAAGATAGAACAATATAAAGAGATAAAATGAGAATCATTTATTATGAAGTTAAAGCCTCTATTTATAGAGAAATACAAATTAGAATTATGATTTTGATCATCATTAATATATAGGATAAATATATTATCTATATTTACAATAATATGAAAATACTTTATATATTGTCTTGTTGTAATACCCCCAATCTTTAAATATCGGTATACCACTTAATTCGACGAAAGTGAAATGGCCAAGTCTATATTCTAGATCTTATACCGATATTTTTATACTGATAATGAGTTATTCTTATTACACGCCCGTTAATTGTTAAAGCAAAATTAACTTTTGGACACTTAGGGTTTATTACAAAAATTAAACGAGAAAGTAACAAAATCAAATAATTACTACAGAGGAGTGAACAAACTGAAAGGTTTATATCACGATAAATTTGTTCCATCACACCATACTCTACCTTACACACACCTATGCTATGCTCCCTACCCCATTACTCTTACTCTTACACACAACACAGTCGATTTCAAATTATATTCTCCATTTCTCAAATCAGCCACAAGGAAAGTGAAGCGAGCAGAGCTTCGAGCCTCTCAACCAAACCAGACTATAGCAAAGCAAAGTTCTTCACTAAGGTTTCTGTTCAGCTCAATTGAGTATTCGATTTGATTCTTACGCCTTCTTTTGAAACATATATACATCACATAACTAGGATTTCTCCTCACAGCAACATCCCAACTTCATATTCATACGCATCAAACAAACGCAAAGATAAATTATAGAGCTATGTACTGATTACTTCTTGAACTAGAAACATAAACATAATTTAAATACAATTAGGAATTCATAGAGGAAGCTGTGTCTAAACCAAGTACGTGTAAGATTGAATCTACCGAGAGAATCTGAGACGAGCTGGGGAAGAGAGGACTGTCATCAACCGCTGCAGCGGTGGCCCTCGGGCTGTTGCTGTCAGTCCATATTTGAAAGAGACAGCGACAGGGTGGCTGTGAAGCCGATTCACGGCGGCTCGAAGTTGTGTCGTCACGTCGGCGGCTTCAATGCTGCTTCCCCGTGCGAGGACAAGAGACGGCAGACCTCGCCGTAGGTGACGGGGAGATGTTGGCAGCCTGCCGTTCGAGCCAGAGGAGAAGGAATTTGGGGACTATTATTTAAGGCTTGGGGTTAGGTTACAAATTAGAGAATAGAGATGAAAACGGAAATTAGAGTAGATGGCGACGGCCTCGCCTGATTTTGATAGTGGCTAGCGGCGGCCTTCGCCGAGGAACAACAACAGTTACGCAGATTTGGGGATGTCTCCTTCTGCGTGTTAGGCTCGATCATTTAATAGAGATTTAGTAAGTTGACATTAAATATTGTATGTAGATACATATGTCGAATCCTGAAAGTGTTGCTTCGCCTAAACACAAAACTGTTATGTAGACTTTTATGGAGGCTATGATCTTGAATTTATGACGTTTATATGCTTGATATTCCTTCATATATGTGTTGTTGGGTTAATATAAATATGTTTTGAGCAAGAAAAACGTTTGAAATCGAACCTATGTTGAAACCCTAAAGTGGCCGAAAATCCTAGCTCTCATAATGTTGGATTTTTTATTTTATTTGATCATTTTGAGTTCATATTTGGATTCTATGATATGAATAAAGCTTAAAATAATTTATTCGGATTTTTCGGCCGACGTATTCAAAAATTGAAAAATTTTAGTTTGACGTCAAGTTTGAGTTTTCAATGCTAAAGCTTTGATCTTTGAGTTTTGATGGTTGCTTAGTGATCTTTGATGATAGTTGAGCATATATAGAAGTTCGTCTAAGATAGATGACGTCTTACGCAATTTTCACGTTGGACATAAGCTAGGTTTATTAGGTGTTGTTGGTCTTGGGTTAAGATTAAACGGCTTATGCATGTTGTTGGATTTTCTATGCTTTTTAGCCATATGAGGCTTAGTTAAGAGTTGTTATATGTTTAAGGCGTTAGAGGATCGAATGACCCAGTGTTTATAGACCATAGAGTCTTGTGTATCGAGAAGATATAGTCGTGTTGACGACTAAGATAAAGAGTTATTTTCTTGTTTGATTCGTGGTATGCTTATATGTCGATCTATGTTGATGATGGACTAAATGGAAAGAAGAAAGTGAAGAATGAAAGCACAGTTCACTAAGTATTTGTTCTTAGGTGGGTATAAATATTTTCTAAAATGACATGATATGCTTTTATATATTTTCAAAATGATATGATATGCATTTATTTGCAAAGTTGACTGACTTGCCTGTTTTTGAGCATGAGCATGAGCATGAGCATGATGCATTACCTATCCATGGAGGAGAAAGAAAAAGAGAAAGAAAGAAAGAAAGAATTTACTGACGTCGGATAGCGACCTTCGGGTCATAGCGTGTTTGAGAAGGAGGCCTACTTCTCAACACATAGTTAAAGTCCGTGGATATGGGAAGAGAAAGTTGTCTGCAGACATAGACATGCATATGCATATGTTATGATGTTATGAGTATGAAAGCAAGTAAGTGTTTATTTAAGATGCATGCACAGGTTATTTCACTAAAAACCCTTGTGAGTTGCAAATGTTATGGCAAGTCAATCATATAGCCCTAAGGGCAATGTTTTAATGTTTTCGGCGTATACCCACTGAGTGCATTTTGTACTCATGCCCTGCATGTATTTCTAAACGTGCAGGTTGAGCTTGAGAGGATGCAGGAATCGAATGTTGTGCAAAGGAGTTTCTCTAGATGATTTGATTCATGATGAAAATGTTAAAATTTTGATGTTATTCAGTTGATGTTATCATATTTTGTTGCCCTGAGTTTTATGTAATCATACATAATTCTCAGTCACACTTCTCGTTGCCGAACTTTGGCCTTCATCTGCTGTTGTGTTTTGTTATGACGAATCGACCGAACTAATCTTAATGACAGTCTTTATTTTGTTGTTGTGATTTCAGCATTGTTGTTGTGATGTCAATTCACTTCTGTGAAACATGGATTTATTAAAATTCTATGTGAACAAGGATTTACGGGAATGTACAGAATTGCTTCTGTTGGATCCAATATGGTATATATATAATGTCTTGGAAACATTGACGAACCATGCTTTGAAACGTTGATAAATTCTTATTGTTGTCAAAGCATGCTTGAAAATGTATATTATTGATATTGGTTATCCCGTTGTGATTTTCTGTCATCAGCCATTGCTCTTCTTCATTCGATCTTTTATTGTGGTTTGAGGACCTAGAATCAACCTTTATCAAACTCCATTCTACTTATTTTGATCACAAATGTTTAACTCTTTCATAATGAAAGTTGATGCCATATATTGTTATTGATATGTATATTTGGTCAAAATTGTTATTATCGATTATCAGAATTTCTTTCTTAACCCACGTCACGACCTAATTACTTGACTAAGTTATGGTTAGGGAAATTGAGGACATGACACATCTTGACTTGAGATTTTTCTTGGATCATCGTCGACCTTTGAAGACTTCTTACATGCGTGCGATGTAGTACTCATGACCTTTAGTCTTGAGAAGAGTTTTTCACCGACATCTCGTTGAATCTGGCTTTTTCCAAAAGCTCTTGTGTAGAGTTTCTGTCGGTGGTGGGAGTACCCATAGGACTTTAAGGTTGATCTCGTTGTGTGTACTTGTCCTTTCGCAGGCGTAGATCTCATGATGATTGTTGCAAATCTGGGTTCTATATCATCAATGGATTCTCTCTTCTTTTGTTTGAAATTATCAAACTTCTGAAAAAGCTAAGACCAGCTTGTTTTTCTTGATCTCCTCAAAACTAGCACAGAGGTTCACTAACGCGTCCCACATCTTCTTTGTTGTCTACACTTCATCAGCATCCCAATGTTAGAGTTGAGAACTACTTCGGAGATGATATTTTTCGCCAGGTTGTCGAGCTCATCTTGCTTTCACTCTCCTGACGTGGAGTTAACTCGATCATTTGGTCTGTAATCATATTTAGGATCTTCGCTTGCTTCTGAGCTAACTTTTTCATGACCTTATCTTGTATGATTATCAGCCCATTGATAATGACCTTTCACATGCGACAATGTTAAACAGTGAGGTAGCTCTTGGATCTGAACTTCCAGATCTCATAATTGTCTACCGCGAACATGGAGAGAGAGATTGACATGCTATAGTTAGTTTTCATCACAACAAATATACATCAGTATGCAAAAAATATATAATTTGAAAGATATATTCTAAAACAACGACCTCAGAGGAGTTAGTTGTTCTTGTGAACAACCAGCTCTGATACCAATTGATTTATCCCCCGGGGTACGTACTAGTGTATGATAGGGAAGAAATACACTAGTTAGGTAAATTTAAAACTTTTCTTTTATACAAGACTTGACTGGTTACTAGCTGTAGTTGGTCTGGTACTTAGCAATTCAGTACTAGTGTTAGGATTGCTGGTCAGTTCAGGTAAAGAGAGTCTTGTACTAATTGATATCAGTTAGCACACCTATTGAATATTGAGGAAGCTGGTCAGTTGGACTCATAATTGACGTGTGTGCGAAATATGAAGGTTACTGTATTTGCCTTACTGAAAACTTAACTGGCTTAAAACACTTTGTTGAATATTGCTTAGTTAGTTTTTTAGTTTATCTCTTCAGTGTCAAACTGATACTAATAGAGTGCTTTAAATCAATATTGGGCTGTTGTGTGCTGGTGATGACAATTCAATAATATGTAATTTAAAATACAATACTGAAAGTAAAGAACTGTAAGTGGAGAACACTTTGAGTTTTCGTGTTTCAGAGAGATCAGCTCTTATATCCATGGAATTATTGCTTAGTCAATCCACTAACTTCGAATTTGATCTTGTTTACGGGTAAAAAAGTAAACCTACATATAGAGTTAACCTTACTGTATCCTGCCTAACTTGGCGTTCTTCATACTCTTGCGGGTGCTAGAAAATCTCCAACTACTTACGAGTGCAGTCGACCTAATCATCTTGCTTACAGCTGCAATATAACCAAGCTTTCAGCAACTAACACTTCGTTACCTATTTGCCCAAACTTCTACTTAAACATGGGTGTTTTATAGATGGTTTTACCAACTTGTTGGATTTGTATCTTGGAAGCAGTTTTGGTTGAGCTTGTATACAATATTTCATGTTACCACTATTATAATCTCCTATCCGAATTGTTTACTTGATTGTATATGTATGTCCCTTATCTCATATATAAGTTAGATCATACAAAGTGTGTTGTAGATCATGTAAGTGCAGTATGATTGGTCGAGCTTAATGAGATATAAAAAGTATCATGACTAAGACAACTCGAGGACGAGTTGTTGGTATAAGCTGCAGTATAGATAAGTGACTTGATTTAGTTGCTTGTCTATGCCGATGCGTCTCTGACATATTGATGGATCACGGTGAGATGAGTTCTTCTATCGACCGTCGTGAAGAACCTAGATCTCGGAGACTTACGTTGATCTAAACCTCGATAATGTATTAGGTGTGTATGAGTTCGACCATCACTTTGACTTGTTATGGGTGAGGTTACATGAGTTAACCAATTCTCTGCATCTTGGGTGGTGGCGGTCTTGTATGTCATGCTAGTTATCTATGTCGAGTCATTTGTATCCGTTTAGGATGATGGCGATCCCATAAGTAGCTCAAAGGTTTATTGTACTAAACCCGCAGTTGAGTTATCTCAAGTACAATAATAAGGTTGAGTGGTACTACTTAAGAATTAAAGTAATTAATTATTTTAAGCGATCGAACGCGTAAATAATTAATGGACGTCAATATCTTAAATACGGGGATTCGTTAAGTCTAAATATGAGCCCGACTCAACTTCGGAAATAAAGGGGAAGTCAGTATTTATTCTCTAGTGGCATGAATAAATGTTTATGAATTAATTTATGTTCTGGGCTGAACATAAGATAATTAATTTATTTGAGGCCCATCTTTATTCCTTGCATTTGATCCTTGGGCTGGCCCATCAAGGCCTTTAAGCTTAAGATTTTCGAAACCCTCCTTATAGAGTCCATCTGGGACTCTAGTTGATCCTCTCTATCTTAAGTGATATTATTATATTTATTAGATATGCATAAATTCTATCTTGATAAGATTTAGGATTGCATTATAAATATAAGGTGAGAGAAAATCAAACCTAATCCAAGAGAATAATTTTCGAGAATTACTATTCCTAAATAGTGAGAATTTTCGAAAATTTTTAAGGAGGAAGAAGACGAATTTCTATAGCACTCTCCATTGATTGTCCTCACTCGGCATTGGAGTTTAGGCAATCGGGATACAGTCCAGAAGATCAAAGCACGAGTCTTGATCCTTTTTTCCCGACAAATTCATAGGTAAACACGAGAAAACACCTACGTGTTGCAATTAATTATATAGGTGCATGCTAGGCATATAATCAATGTATGGTGAATTAAGCATCCAAGATAGATCATCGGGAGAGGGTTAAAATCAGATTTCCCTACACAACTAAAATCTGAGATGTGAAAGGTGACAAACTCAGTATGTCTAGGCTTGAGATCTACAAGAAGTAGTATACTAGACTTGAGGAAGTGTATACTGAAACCTTGAGTTGATAAGTATATGTGAGCTCTGAAGGTTTACTGATAGCACTATAAACTTCCTTCTTCGGAATCGATGTTGGATAGACTTGAGCTTTGAGCTTTAAATGCATTTGACAATAAGAATGTGCAGCATTTTGGTAACCTTCAAAGGTTAGATTATGTTCGTATTTATAGAGAAGATGATAAGTAGTGTCGTTGGATGAAACACCAATCACGTCCTTCTAATTGTCATTTGAATTCTTCCTATTTGAATACTTGTACGTCGTTGTCAGGGTTTTTATCATCGTACACCATAGCTCTGCAACACTGAAAAGGTCTTCTGGCATGTTATGATGTTATGCAGATACGCTACGACACGTGAAGAGTCAAACACTCAAGGCTTAAATATTTTTGTGTTTCTCCCGTTGAGTTGACTCTGCATTTTGTCAGTACGTTGACTTCAGAATGGGCAGTCGAGGCTGATCTATCTTTTATCAGCAGGCTGGACTCCCGTCTTTTGTTAGTTTGATAACCTTAGTCAGTTTGATGCTTTAGCTTGACGTAGATATACTCAACTTTGACTTTTCATCAGCCAACTTTGACTTTGTTTCGCTAGCTTTGACTACTTTTCACCAGCTTTGACTATTGATCAACAACTTTGATTTTCAATTGCCAGCTTTGACTTCCCGAAATAGACAATCAGCTGTCGGTATGATACTTAGTCATATCCTGACTCTTTTGTTTCCAGCAACGCCGAGTCTTCAGTCTTCCGATATCAGTCTTCGATCTTCGACTTTACTCCGGTAGCTCTGTTCATCAGCAACAATATACTTCATTCTTCAGACATCAATTGACCTGACTTCAGTCTTCAGTATGTGATCATTCGGTTGAGCTTTATCAATTGCTCTAGTAATAATACTTCTACCAGCATGGCAGGCTTTAGTACTGCTTGAACTCCTTCAGTCTTGGACCTGTCTAAGCTGGTAGTTCTTTTGCTAAAACCTATAACAAAAAACGCTTAACTCTAGAACAAGTGAGCAATATTAGTTACATCAGCAAGACAATGATCAGAGGTTTCGGGATCTAATCAAAACACATAGTTTTGGGACCTATATAATTGGTTATGATGTGAACACCTCTGATAGTGTGAAAATAAGAACTATTTTCAGCCTTAGATACACAAAATTTGATGGCTAAAATCAAATCTTAGGATTGATCGCACATTACCATTTTCTTTAAATTTTAAATATAAAGGATAAAGATGCAACAATTTTTTTTTCTCGCTCCCTCGTATTCTCTCTCACTTTCTCTCTCCCTCCATCAAGTTCTCTCTACGTTTCATCTACCTCTTTTTTCTCTCCCCCTCCCTTACATTCTCTCACACACTTTCTTTCTCTTCTTTCTATCCCTATTTGTTCATATACATACAATTGATTGTGCATATGTTCATATATGCAATTTGTGCATATTTGTGACCACATGAGCATCATTATATGTGCCACATAATATGTGCATTATTAAATATCGCATGAACAAATATTTAATACGTAAGAATCCTCATGAAGACATAATTGTGCATATTTAATACGTGATTCACATATGTGTATTATTGCAATTTAAGTACTTGTGATGCTGGCAACCGTGTGCTAGTACAAATCAATGACATTATATATGTATCCGTGTTTTAAGAAATAAAACACATTAAATATATCCTATAGAAATAAACAAATCAACGTCTTATACAAAATCCCATGAAATTAGGTATTCATATAATACTAAATTAATAAATTACCTTAACGACCTTATTATAATAAAAGAAATAAAAATGATCCTCTCTCTCATATATATATATATATATATATATATATATATATATATATAGGGTGAGTTATTGTAAAAAACTTTATTATCCTACAAGCGTGAGAATAATGTAGTCTCCATGAAAATTACTACATTAAACAAAAATATTTGAATTTTCACTTCACATGAGATTCAAACTTGGGTGGTGCACAATGTACTCATCCAACAAAGTGATGCATTGATAAATCTAATGTATGTAAATGTACGAGATTTATGAAAGCGATAAAGAACACAAGAGTTTTCGTGGTTCGATCGAGAATGAGATCTCGTCCACGGAGGTGATGATCCTCAATACTTTCACTATAAGCGGATTACAATGAGTGTATCTAAAAGGCTCTAGTATTCAATAAGTTGCTAACCCTTTTACCGTCGACCTAACCTCTATTTATACAAGATTGTGGATCTCGTACTGGATCCCTTGATTGGTGGGATAACGATCCTTCCGTAACTGACCACGATTTCAGCCATAACTCCACGATCTCTGCCTTTGACTTCGTCTTGGTTAGGGTCTTGATTAGGGGTTTGGACGCTGAGCTTTAGGCTTAACCGCGTGGGCCGTTATTAAGTCAGGCCCAGCTCGTTTGGGCCTGCCAATGGGCCTGAGCGGTTGGGCCATATCCCATCATAGCCCCCCTCCCAAATAGTCGAGTAACAAATATGCCGAGGTGAAGGTCGTATTTTACCGAGGCTGGTTGGTGCTCGGCTGAGGTTGTTGTCGAAGGTCTTTGTCTTTTTCGCGTTGAAATTTGGATCGATGATCCGGTCCGAGGCGAGTTAGACGGTTTGTCGGCCAGGGCGTGCACCGCTTGTCGAGGACCGAACTGAGTCGTCTGTCATGGGACGATGTTGAGGTCCGACCTGGATAGCGATGTTCATCCGAGTAACACCGAGATCGGATCTAGATAGAAATACCATTCTGGATGATACCGAGGACCGAGCTGGCTAGCGATACCTGTCTGGATGATGGCGAGGTCAAATTTGGATAGAGATATCTACCTAGATGATGTCGAGGTCCGATCCGATTAAGATATCCTTACGGATGATATCGAGTCGAGTTGGATCACTTGACGGTGGATAGCGTCTTACGGAAGAACGACGCCGGTCAGAAGTTAGAGTGATGAGGTCCAACACGAGATGTCGGCGTTGGGTGGCGGCGTCGCTTGAAATGCGATGCCGAGGTCGGAGTCGAGTGATGATTACGATTGGACGGTTGTCGGTAGCATCTTTGATCACGTCACTGCGCGGGGCGGTTGGTAGGCGCTCGAAGCGCTGTCGTCGTCTACTCCATATCAAATTGCAATCGACCACGTGGGAAGTTGAAGCGGCAATTTGGGCGCCCATTCGTACTATAAATAGGCCTAATGAGGAAACTGTTCACTTTCTTCTCCCATCGTTCGAGCAAAGAAAACACACCGGTTGGGTTCTCGAAATCTATCCCAACTTCATCGAAGAAGCAATAACCCACCATTAAAAAGTAAGTATGACTTCTTCTTCCATATCCGGTTCTCGCCTTTCTTCTTCTCTCGATAGCGGGTAGAAATTAGGGACTATATGTGCCATGATTTTGCGGGTAAATCCTTAGGCATTAGTCTGTGGTTCCATCGATTTCTCCTGCGTGGGATGTGTATAAGGTCGGGGCGTTAGATGGTCTCGGCCAGTTGCTTGCCAAGTACTTAGCTTGGGAAGGATTGCCATCCGCCGGAGGCTGGTGGTGCTGCCGGGATCCCGTGACCGAGCTTTGGCTTCCCGGAGGGTTTTGACAAGATATGTAGATGCCGAGGCGGGCCTTAGGTTCCTTTAGCCCCGTCTTTTGCACATTCGGAGTATTTCCAAATTCTATTTGCCAATTTACCCCAAACTCCATTAGGTCGGTGGTGGGGATGGGGCTTTCTGTTACTGCATAGCCGAGAATTTTCCTTTGAGGTTACGATGCGATTTTTTCGTCGAGATGCGGGGTGTGTACTATTTTTCACCCTGAAACCCTTTAGAATTATCGCCCCTCGAAAGTGTCGCGGTGGCAAAGTAAGTATTTCTTTTTGTGGGTTGAGGGCACGAGCTACGAATGGGGATGGGTAGGATGAAAGACACGAAAGTGAAACCCTTGGTTTCGTGAGGACCAGCTCAACTCGCTCGGTAAAGTCTCCGTAGGGTTCACCGGGGCGACTGAATAAGGCGGACCGCGTTCACAGTCAAAGCCCCATGGTGGGGCCCGAGTGGGTGAGGGCACTTTCTCCTTTATGCTTTGTAGGTCCGACCTCGTTGTGTTAACGCGATTTTCTTACATTGTGCGGTGAAGGTGGTGCCTTAGAAAGGGCTCTCTATCGGTGAGCAAGGAGCCCCAGAAGAAGGCGAGCGGCTGCACCGCCAAGCCCGAAGAAGGTTGACGAGCTCGGCCAGTGATGGCGGGGCCTCTGGGGTCGAGTCGGCATCGGAGAAACCGACTCGAGGACGTGTCGATGCAGTGCGAGCTCACTCGCCTTAGCCTCGCCTGTATAAATCTCTTCCATCATCTTTATACGCTGCATGATGTGTACTAACATGTGTTGTTTTCGAAGCAAGCTCGATGATCGGGGACACGCAACGTCTTCTTTGAGGACACAACGTGTTCTTTGGGTACATCACAGAAACTCACTCGGTGAGGCGGCGGGGAGCTTCTTCTTTGGATGCCGATGCCATCTTGATCTGCCGTGGCTGGCGGTAGGCGAGGCTGCCGTGGCACCGCGAGGGCGAGCCGAGACATGCGAAGAAGAGGGCTTGGGCGTTGGAGGTCTCCCCGAGGGGGCTCGAGGCACGTGAGGGCGGCTTGGGCGAAGAAGGAGCTCGTCGGCGAGAGAGTGCTAATTTGGCGGATCGAGGGCCATTGTTGAGGGCCTTTGCCGCAAGCTCGTCGAGTCGGAGAGCTTCTCGGCCTTCATTCCTGACCTGGCCGCCATGCTCAAGACCAAGGTGGTGTCAGACCATCTGGAGGAGTTGGCGGCCGCCATGCCTGACTTTGACAAGGTCAAGCATGGTTGGGTCGAGGTCGCCCCTTGGGAGCTGAATAAGGCCTACGCCCGGGTGATCTCCGGGGTCGGGTCCTTCCCATGCTAGAGGCTTTGGCGTCCAGCCTCCTCCAGCCGGCGGCGGAAGCCGTTGCTCGATCTGAGGAGGACGAAGATCACGAACTCTAGGAGCTTCTTGCCGAGGTGCGGTGAAACCGGAGGAGGAACTAGCCGGTCTGCCGGCCCGGCCAGTTTTGGTCGGCATGGACGTCGGCTCGGCGTCGTCTGGCCGAAATGAGGAAGAAGTTCTGAGGCCGATCGTGAGGTGGCCGCCTCTGGTGAGCGAGGCTCTCAAGCTAAGGATCATACATCTCGAAGTCCAGTGCGGACTTATCTCGCCGGCGTGATTCGGGCGCTTGATACAATACGAGGAGCAACTCGGTGACGGCGGAGAAGCGGCTCGGATCTCGGGAGGAACATCTTGAGTATGAAAAGGTGATCCATCGATCTGGTGGAATTACCATATCGAGCCGATGATAGAGTCACGAGCTTGCTTGCCGAGGGCATGGTCTTGAGGACGAGGAGGGCAAACGGTAAAAGTTTAAAGGCGCCTCGATTCCATTATGAAGTATATTTAGATATCTGAGCTCATCCGCATGACGACGCGTACCCACCCAGATGATGTCGGTGGCTCCACCGATGTAAGGATAGAAGAACTTCGAGGTGGAGGGCGGCTATGCCGATCATGCCGAAGTCTTGGTTCTTTGGGTCGGTGAGAGGAGCATCTAGGGGTCGGTTGTCGGCGGTGGGCGCCGAGGACCTCGGTCGGCGAGGAAGGCCAGCGGGTCGGGGCGAGTCGTAATCTGGCCGGGCGTCATGCTCAAGAGACCAAAGTGCGACCTCGGTTAGGGAATGCAGCCTTGGTCGGGGTTAAAGGGAGTGCCTCCTTCAGTCGGGACCCATCTGCGCCAATTCAAAGTGTAGGCTGGAGTAGGCAGCGGTGGCGCGATCCTCGTCGATTAGGTGAAAGGCACCGAGTTCATCCGGGTGTTCATCGCCGACAGGGATTTTATCTCAGAATGGTGTAGCCAGGCCGGACTTGGCGAGTGGAGCTCCGGCCGGAGTGGTGTATATAGCTTAGGACTTGGTGTATAGTAGTGAATGTATTTAGGCTTTGTACGAAGTGTATATTTTCCCTAGAGATGTACAAATATAGCTTAGACTTGGTTTTAGCAGTAAATGTATTCATCTTGTTTACCAAGAGTATATCTTCCCAAATAAAGGGGTATAAATTGACGAGATCCGATCACGGGCGTCGTTTGCATGTAGATTTTCAATTTAATGAGTTATCTGTATGCACTTGCATGTAGGCGTTCAAGTTAATGAGTTGTGCAATGCTTTGCACGTGACATTCAAGTTCATGAGTTATGCGTGTGTGCCGTCTTCGCAGGCGTCCTTTTGAAGGTTAATTGTGGTGTATCCGAATGGATGTTCACATAGATATAAGGCGAGGCAGTGAAATATTCGTTAGAAAAACAAATATTTTATTGAATATGTAAACAACATCGCACTTTGGCAAAGCAATAAGAGGGCTAACATGATGCGATCTGAAATCAAAGCTATGTAAAATACCTCCTCAAATGATTGATATGCGGGTTAGGGAATAAGTGCATCGGATAGGTGAGCAAGCTTATAGGACCCTTTGCGAGGTCTCGTGAATGCGGTATGGACCTTCCCATGTCGGATCTAGCTTGTTAGGCTCGGCTCTCTTGGCTTCATTATTCCGTAGACGACGGTCGCCTACTTGGAGTATGGAGGCTTTTACCCTCTTGTTGTAGTGACGTGCGACACAGCACTTGTACTTAACCGCTTATGAAGCGAGCTCGCGTTCTCCTCGAGGCGTCAAGGTTAACCCGTAGGTCTCCCGTTGCCATGCTGGTCGAAGTGAAGAGTGCAGAGCTCGGTGCTCGATCGCGGTGGTATGGCGACCTCGGTCCGTAGACCAGGCGAAGGGGTTTACCAAGTGCGAAGTCCGGTGTTGTCTGTGGGACCGAGAGGACTTGAGGAGATTTTCGACCCGTCACCTTTAGCTCGGTCTAACCTCTTTTTAACCCTTGTACAATCGTGCGGTTCGTCACCTCGGTCGACCATTCGCCTGCGGGTTGTGCGACCGAGGTGAAATGTTGCTTGATCGGAGCTCTTCACGCCATTCCTTGAAAGTTTATCGACAGGCGGGTGCCGTTGTCGAGATCAAAACATGTGGTATGCGAGCGGCAAACTATGTTTTTCCACGAAGGTGCTGAATCATACGCTCGTGAGGCTCGAAAGTGGCTCGGCTTCGACCCGTTTGTGAAGTAGTCTACAACTACGACTAAGTATCGAGGCGACACGGTGCTCGGTCGAATGGACCAACGATGTCGATCCCCACCGCATGAAGGCCACGGACTCAGTGAGCTCTCGAGATCGGTGCAGGGAAGCTTCTTGATTGTGGAGTGGTAGCACCCGGACACTTTTGTGAGTTGGTGAGTCTTGGATGAGGTGGGCCGGTTATACCACGACCTCGGTGTCTTTTGGAGAGCTTGTGATCCGATGTGGCTCCCACAAGATCCCATGTGAATCTCGTTTAATACATAGTCATTCTTACGTGCCCAGGCATCTCGGGAGGGTTGAAGATAAGATTTCCTATAGAGTACCATCATGTATGAGGTGCTTTTGGGATTGACCATCATCTTCTTGGCTTCGAGCCGATCACGAGGTAGTGCTCCTTCTTCGAGATAAGCCTTTATAGGAGACATCCGGTTCGGCTCCGTCTCGGTGATGATACCGGCGTGGGACTCGCAATGCTTACGGAATGAACTTCCACTTTGGAGGTTTTGTTGATGATGAAGCCAACTTCGAGGATGTCGGCTCGGCTATTTTCCCTCGTGGGATACGATAAATGCGAATCTGGAATGATGTCGGCATCTCCTTTGCCTTCTCAAGGTATTGCTTCATCCGATCCTCCTTGGCTTCGTGTTGCCTAGGACTGGTTTACTACGACACAGGAATCTCCAAGATGCGGATCTTTTCCACTTTCAATTCCGTGCGGTAGTCCACGAGATCAATGCTTCATACTCCACCTCATTGTTTGTGGTGGAAAGTAAACGAAGTGAATAGGTCACTTCTTGTTTGTCGGGCGAGGAGCAAGATTCTGCTCCATTGCTGTTTTTGCCTAACTCCATCCACGTACATCGCCGGCCCTCGGGTATGTCGAGTCGGGTTAAAGTTGTGGGAGTGGGAGTTGGAGTTACCTCTTTTTGCCGGGCTGACCTCGTAACATCGACCTCCACTAGAAAATCAGCTAGGGCTTGTCCTTTATGGCGATGCAGGCGAGTATAAAATATCGTGCTAAATAGAGCTCCGGTGCCCACCACTATCATACAGCGATTCGGTTTTGACAAGACTTGTCTTAGAGTAGATCGATCGATTACTGAATTGAATGGGCTTGGAAGTAAGGTCGGAGGCGTCGCTTGGCGTTCACCGATTATGCCTAGCTTTTCGGCTGGTGTACCTTGTCTCGAAGCCACTTTGAGGCTCATTGATGAAGTAGATAGGAAGTTGTTTACTGGCCTCATCTCGCACGATGCCGCATGCGATTGCCTCGTCTTGGCAGTACAAAGAAATGAGTTCTCCTTCTTTCGGGCGGGCGGTGTGGGCGGATCGGCGGTATGCTTTCAACTAGGTGAAAGCGACATGATGTTCTTCGCTTCCAAGCGAAGTCAGGGGCTCTTTCGGGATTTTGAAGAAGGAAGTTGCTTCTCGACGACTCGAGATAGGAATCTACTCGAGCGACGGACATCCGGTGAGTTTATGGATCTCACGGATGGTCTTTGGTACTGCATGTCGAGTACCGTTTTGACCTTAGTGGGATTCGCCTTCAAGCTTTCTTGAAAACCAGCATCGGGAATTTCCCGTTTTCACCATGAATGTGCACTTTTGGGGTTGAGCTTGAGATTCGCCGATCCGAGGAGTTGGAGGATCGTTTGAGGTCGTCGTATAACTTTACATTTGTTGGATTTTGACCACGATGTCGTCGGCGTAGACCTCAACGATCTTTTAATATGATCTTTGAATATGGCGTCTACCGTCCTTTGATAGGTAGCTCGGCGTTTTCAGGGCCCAATGGCATTTTGGTATCGCGAAGACACGAAGTCGATGATGAAACGCCGTCTTTGAAGCATCATACGGCTCGTCAAGACTTGGTGGTACCCTTGTATAGATCCGAAGCGAAGATCTCATGGCCCACGTGTCTCCACCTTCTTGTTAATATTGGGGAGGGGTAACAATCTTTTGGGCGATGTTTGTTGAGTGCAATATAGTCAGCGCATACGCCCACCTCATCTCGGCTTCGGACTACAAGCTGGATTAGCCGTCCGGTCGGATATTTGACCTCGAGCAGGATCTTGGCCTCGCATGGTTGAGTCACCTCGTCTCTTATGACTGGCTGCTCGCGGTGAAACTTCTTCTTACGCGGGCGGGTTTAGTGGCGGGTCGATGTTGAGACGATGAGTGATGAGCTCGGGTGAGACACCGGTCATGTCAGTAGGGACCACGAACCGTCCTTATATTCCCTCGAGGCTGTTTGACGTTACGCGAATATCGGGTGGACCACGAGTGCCGACCTTGACAACTTTGGAAGGTCGTCGTCACATGGTGAAGGTTCTCGGTCGGTCAGTCCGGGGTGTCGACCGAGGGTTCGGTAATTGCTAGGCACGGTAAGGCCACGTCTTGGGTTGAGACTTGTAGGCAGCTTCTTTGGTGCCGTTTGGTCACTTGGATGCTTAGCTCTCCCGGGGTGGGTATCTTGATGGTGAGATGGTACAGCAGCAGGCGGCTTTGGTGGCGTATAAGCAGTCTCTTCCAGAATGATGTTATACGGAGAAGGAGCTCGGACGAAAAAATTGAATAGCCTTAATGTGAGCACAGGTGCAGCGTCCTCAGTAGCAGGAAGGGTAATGGCGCCTCGGGTTGAACCGCCTCACGAGTGAAACTCCATGATTGAGATGGTGCGGGGTGGTTTAAATCCCTCCGACCTCGAGTTTATCGAGACTGACTCAGAAAGATGATCTTGATGGAGGCACCGATGTTGATGTAGACCGGTGGACATTCTTGTTACCCGCCATGGCTTGTATGGTGATGGCATCTTGGTGGGGCATGATTTTGGGCACGGATCCTCCTGGAGAACACGATGTTCTCACCGTCCGAGTAAAGCTTATTTTTCGGCTCCTCGGGGACCGACCTCAAAGCTTCATTTTTCAGCGACGACCTCGTCGTTCTATAGGCGATCCGGTAATGGCGTAGACACGCTCCATTGTATTGGGACCTTCGTCCTCGTCGTCTTGAGGTTGAGTCATCGTCGAGGTCGGCCCGCGAGTTGTTGCCACCTCCATTCTTTCCTCTGTATTTTTGTTCCCGGCCGGGTCGGCGGGTATTTCTTGGCCTTCTCCTTTGATGAGCTCGTCGATCTGCGAGCTCAAATTTCTGCAATCCTCGGTATGACCATACCACTGGTGATAGTCACAATACTTCTCCGTCGACCTCTTCTTGGATCCTCCTTTCATAGGAGGGTTACGGAAGAGCTCGGTGTGGAGCTCAAATATCTCGCCCTCGATTTGAGCGAGATGAGGCGCGTTGCCGCTAGGGTTTGGCGAGGTCCTAGCTTTGGATTCCATCGGGCCCTTCTTGATCCTCTCGAAGGCACTTGACGATCGGCGCCTCGACCTCGGTCCTGCAGCTTTTTTTCAGCCTCTGCTCGTCCCGGATCTCTCTCTTCCGATCGACTCGCCTCCTTTGTGAGAGTTGTCGACCGGGGTCCGAGAGGTGACTAGCCGTCTTGACTTTTCCCCGGTGATCTCTTTATTAGATCGCCAGTCTCGATCCCGTTCTTGAGCGTATTAATGATATAGAGATCATTACTCGTCGATTTTGAGAGACTCTTTGATGAACCTCGAGGCGAAGTTCGATATCGTCTCGTCCGCCCTTGGCGAGATAGTGAGCGGTGTCGGACGAAGGTCAGCTGGCGGTGGCATCTTACGGTAGAAGCGCCATAAGCGATCCATGAGATCACAGGCGGTGTATACTATTTTGGCGAGCGAGGTGAACCAGCGTCGGGCGTTAGAGACCAGCGCCTCGGGAAGATTTTACATATGAAATCCTCCATTCCTTGATTAGCATGTTAGTGGTGTGGCGAAAAGGAAGTGGAGGGGTCCCAAGACCATCGTGGCGGTGATGTTGGGTGCCACATGTCGTTAGGGCGAGTGCGTCGAGAATTTCTGCGGAGAAGGGAGATGATTCTCCGTGCCGGTCGAATCTGGGAGATCGTTGCCGTCTCTCTACGGAGGGTGGGAGATCGGTAACGGCGTCTATCATCTCTCAGGGGAGTTCGGCTCCGCCTCTCCTCTCTTCTATCTGCTTTCGGCTCTGCAGGCGTGCGTGGGGTGGTGGCGGCCGCGCGGGTGGTGTGGTGGTGAATGGTTGCGACCGCCTCGGCGGTGATTGACTTGGCGGTGTGGCGGTGTGCACGCGTTCTCGGCGTGCCGAGGTGAGCGTTGGTCACCGGTGGGGCGAACGACCTCGGGCGCCCGTAATCATCGGTTGGGCACTCGGGAGGTGCCGCTCCGTTGTCCTCGATGAAGGAAACTACGGAATTGGCCGAGATTAGAGTTGAGGAATTGGACTGGCTCGACGAGGACCTCATGAGATCGGTGAACAGCACATTCCTTTGGTATCGGTCGGCTATCTCTTCCTCGTTAGGGTGGCGATCACGAGGGTGTATAGGAATATTTTCTATGTAACCCTCGGGCGTGTTCGCTGGTGGCGTGTTGGATTGTATCTTGGCGGTGTGGTTGAGCTTGTATACAATGTTTCTGTTACCACTATTACAATCTCCTATCTGAATTGAATACTTGATTGCATATATCTGTGTCCCTTATCTCATATATAAGTTAGATCATACGATGTGTAGAAGATCACGTAAGTCGTATGATTGGTCGAAGCAATAGAGATATAAAAGTTTCACAGTGAGGACGACTTAAGGGCGAGTTGTCGGTTTAAGGCTGCGGTATAGATAAAGTGACTTGACTTAGTTGCTTGTCTATCTTTGGTATGTCTCGGCGTATTGAAGGATCACGAGTGAGATGTGTGTAGGAAAAGCGTATGTTAACCTAGCGAGGATCCATCTTGGGTGTTTAATTCACCATACATTGATTATAAACCTAGCATCGTCTATATAATTAAAGTGCAACACGTGGGGTTTTCACGTGTTTACCTTTGGATGCTGTCGGGGTGGATCGAGCAGGATGAACGGATCGAGCGGATCGGACTCGTGCTTTGACCTTGGGACTGTATCCGGTTGCCCGATCTCCAGCGTCGAGTGAGGCGATCTATGGAGAATGCTTGGAAAATCGCAATGATCTCTCGACTTAAAGCTCCGCGAAAATTTTCTCTCTCACGACAATGAGATGACCGAAAATTGTGTTGTCAATATGTGAGCATTAACTAGACTTTATCTCATACCTTATATTTATAATGCACTACCTTAATCTATATGGAATATTACCATAATCATATGGAATATTACCATACTCTTAGGATTATTTCCATACTCTTAGGATTATTTCCATACTCTTGGGATTATTCCATACTCTCAAGATTATTACCATAATCTTATATGGAAAGGATCTGTGCATATACCATAAATATAATTATATCCTTGTGGATAAAGAGAATAAAATCTTGCCAATTGAGAGCATGAGGCGTGGATTTTCCTTGGCTCTGAGCTTTGGATGGGCCGGCCAGAGGATCAATGCAAGGAATAAAGATGGGCCTCAAATAAATTAATTATCTTATGTTGGCCCGGAACATAAATTAATTTATAAACATTCGATCATGCCTTTAGAGAAAGAATGTTGACTTACCGCTTTATTACGAAGTTGAGTCGGGCTTGCACTTAGACATTCTGAATCCCGTATTTAAGATATCGAGCGTCCATTAATCATTTATAGCAATCATTTGCTTAAGCGATTAATAACTTTATTTCCTAAGTAGTACCACTCAACCTTATTATTGTGCTTGAGCTAACTTTCGACTGCGGGGTTTAGTACAATAAACCTGAGCTCGCTTAAGGGGCGTCATCATCCTTAACGGATCACGGTGACTCGTCTGAGATAACTAGCGTGACATCTGACACGGCCACCACTTGAATGCGGAGAATCTTGGGTTGAAACTATAAACCCTCACTCATAACAAGTCAGTGATGGTCGACAACTCATACTCACCTAATACCTTATCGAGGTTTAGATCATCGTAAGTCACCGAGATCTTGGTTCTTCCACGGGTCGAGAAAGAAGAACACGTCTCGCTGTGATCCTTGATGCGTCGAGAGGCGTACCGGCATAGACAAGCAACTAAGTCGAGTCAACTTGCTATCTATCTTTGCTGACTGGCAAATGAGCTCGTCCTTAGTTGTCTCGTTGTGAAACTTTTATATCTCATTAAGCTTGACCAATCATACGGACTTACGTGATCTTCTACACAGCATGTGATCTAACATATATGAGATAAGGGGACACGATATATCAATCAAGTATTCATTTGGATAGGAGTAATAGTGGTAACGAGGAACATTGTATACAAGCTCGACCAAAGCTCTTCGATATATGAAATCGACAATCTCCGCTTATACTAAAGCAAACTTTTAGTATCTGATGTGTCTTCTACTACTATTACAAACAACCATCACTTTGCTTCTCCAACTTATACAAGTTTCCTTTCTAAGTGGGTGCCATCAGCGCAATCCAGTCCTCTAACGTGTCCATCGTAGACTTTTGCGGCGGAGCTCTTCGTGAATGGATACGCTAGATTTTCCGTCGTATCAATCTTTTCAATCGACCACGTCACCTCGTCTAACGATTTCTCGTATGACATGGTACTTTCTCTCTATGTGTTTAGTCGCTTGTGGGTCCGTGGTTCCTTGAGTTTGCCCACTGCACTGAGTTATCACGATGAACTATGATACTCTTGGGCAAGCCGGGTGCCACGCTAGATCCATGAGTAGTTCTTGAACCATCTGACCTCCTTAGAAGCCTCAAGGCGGCTACATATTCGGCTTCCATGGTAGAGTCCGAATGCATCATTGCTTTGCACTCACTTGAGGATCGGACTCCAGCCTCCCAAGGTAAACACATGGCAAGGGTTGACTTTTTCTCATCACGGTCGGCTTGGAAATCCAGTGCTGTATAACCCAAGGCATTAGACTATACGCATGGTAAACTAGCCTATAATCTCGAGTCCTTTTCGGTGCCCGGTATATGCTTCTTGCTGATCCAATGAGCTTGTCGGGGTTGGGCGATATCTAGCTACTATACTGCATGCGCGGATGTCGAGCCTCGTGCATAGCATTGCGTGCGTGAGACTTCCTACGGCGAGGCGTAAGGAACTTGTCTCATTCCTCTCTCGCTGCGGTCATGGGTGAGTGCGTTTTGAATAAAGGCATGCATATGCGAAGGTAGCAATCGCTTTCTTGGCGGTGCGCGTACTAAAGCAGTAATCACGATATCGATGTAAGGCGCTGAGATAAGCTCAACATTTTCTTCTTGCGATCTCGGTGGCCTTGATCCCGAGAATGTCGCTGCATCTCCTAAGTCTTTCATTTGAGCGATCGGATAATGACTCTTCACGTCGATATGACTTCGCGTTGTTGCCACTAGAAGGATATCGTCTACATAAAGTGCGAAATACCACATCACCGTTGACATCTAAGATACACACAACTCTCGCTAAGCGGTAGGGTAAATCCATGGGACTTTACCACCTCGTCAGCGTAAGTTCCATGATCGGGAGGCACTTAGCAAGTCCATAAATGGACTTAGCTTCCATACTAGATCTCTTCACCCTTTACCACATAACCTTGAGTTCTTTGCATATAGATGTCTCTACCTTCCTCAAGGTAACCGTTTAGAAAAGCGGTTTTAACATCCATTGCCAAACCTCTAGGTTCAGTGGGCTGCTATGGCTAGAAAATTACGATGGACTTGAGCATTGCTACGGTGAAAAGGTCTCATCGAAATCGATGCCCTCAATCAAAGTGTACCCTTTAAGCCCACAAGCACGGCTTTAAAGCGAAACCTCTCCATGGAATCTCTCTTCCTCTTGTATATCACTTACTACCTATGGCTTCCATGCCATCACGGTAGAGGTGTCTTTTCATATACATCCATGGCGTTATGGACTCGTTTCTAAGTCCGTAGCGGTGTGCCGTGATCTTGCATCAATATCTTGTATCGCCTCCTTGTATGTCCATGGGTCGATTATTGCATGTTAAATGCTGGGACCAAATCAGAAGATTCACCCACGAACATAAATCGCTCGGGTTGACGAACAACCCTCCCACTACTGACGAGGTTCTCACGAGCGCTGATAGCGGCGGTGAGTGCGGATACTTGTGATTCTCTAACTTGCACACTTCATTGTATAGGTACCCTTATGCGGTCGGTATCTCGGTGGAACTCGACCCACTTCAATTTCTTGAAGTATCGGTGTGATCCACTCCCACTAGACTCGGCATCTGTACCTTTGGCCCTAATCGGTGGTGGAATCGATCAATGCTTCTAATTCTTGAAGAATGATTTCAACTTTGGACTTATGATTTTCATGTAGTCTCTTCAAGAAATCGAGCATTAGTCTTAATAATGACCTTCGATCCTTGGGACTATAGAATAAACCACCTTCGTTCCTCTAGGATGTGATAAACGACCTTGCGTCGGATCTAGCCTCAACTTGTCGGCGCTTCTTGTTGACACATGTGTTGGGCGCCCCGTATCTTTATGTGGCTTAAAGCGGAGCTGCGCCCAAACCCTGACTCGAAGGGTCTTTTCGTGACTTGGGCGGTACTAGATTTAGCAAGTATGCATGCCGTCTCTAAAGGCATATCCCAGCGAAATAGGCAATGTAGCATAACTCGTCATAGATCTAACCATTTCGAAAAGTCTGTTCTTGGCTCGGACACCGTTTCTTGTGGTGTGCGGGTGAAGATCTTGTTTGGGATGTAATCCCACACTTCACTAGATAGTCCATAAACTTCGTTCTTGAGGTATTCGCCACGCGATCGGACCCTGATGACTTGATACTCTTATCTAGCTTAAATGCACTTCCGGCAAACTCTTTGAATTTCTCAAAGCATTGGACTTGCGGTGAAGCGGTATATGTATCCGTGCCTTGGTAATCGTCGATGAAAGTGACAAAATACTCGTACCCTCCGCGAGCTTGTGTGGACATTGGTCCCACGGTCGAATGGACTAACTCAACATTTCTTTGGCTCTATAACCCTTGCTTTGAAGGGTGCAGTCGACATCTTACATTATCACGAGGATTAGCGGGGCGGGAGCGATGTAGAGAGATTACCTAACGCTCCATTCTTAGCAGGTCTTTGGATCCTATTTAGATTGATGTGACCTAATCTAAGATGCCGGAGAAAAGTAGAGTCATCTTCGAAGAAAACTTTCTCTTTTGGGTTTGATGAAGATCTGACATAGTTATAGGTATTATTTTTGAAAATAGTATAAAGCGAATTATATAAGGTGTAACCTGAATAACCGTCATTTCTTATGATAGAAACACCACTATCAAAATATGAATATCCATGAGTAAATAATTTAGAAACATAAACAAGGTTCAGAAAATCCGGCACATATAAAGCGTCTTTCAAACTAAAGCTGTTGTCCCAAAACATAAAAAATATCTCCAGCTGTGACCGACTTTCGCGCGTTGCCCATGGAATCGTTATCTCGCCATCAAAGGCTCCCTTGTCGCGGGGAACCCACGCAGGTGTAACAAACATGATCGGTTGCGCCCGTATCTACTACCCGTGAATGGGTAGAACAAGTCGCTAAACATGTTTCCGTTACTAAAAGCAAGTACCTTGAGCATGAGCATAGGGCACTTGGCCTGATGCCCGATCTTACCCGCGCTTGAAGCACTTGCCCTTCTCCTGGCTTCTTCAGCCTCGGTGGCAACCATGTTCTTGTTCCATTCTCCATATTTACTTACCTCTACCACCTTTGGCACCCTTTTCTATTTCCATTTTGCGATGAAAATTTTGGGCCCTTAGATGTGCTAGCAGAGCATGTGCTCCTTTCCCTTAACTCCTTCATGACAGCGAGATCATTAAACAAGCCCGACTAAGTGTAAACTCGGTCTTGCTCGTGATCGCGTTCAGCAGTTCTCAAAAGACTTGGGCGGTGTATTGAGGATGATATCGACCTTGGCCGCCGTGATATACCTCTCCCAGCGATCAAGACTATCCGTGAGATGAGTCGTGTGGGAGACATGTTCATGGACCGAACTTCCTTCCATCTTACATGAATTTCTCTCATTGTGTGGCAGATGTCACGATCAAGCGCGAACACTCTCGAGACTTGACCAAATATCGATCGCGTCGCCATCGGCGATCTTTGCGGTGCACAAACCTTTGAACATCGTGGTCATCATATAGCATTTAGCCGTATTGTTTGACTTATTCCAAAGTACGCTTGACTCTACATGCTTTCGTTAGTCGATCGTCGATAGGCGTTGGGTTTAGGAGTAGTGAGAACAAACATGTGTTCTTGATAAGAACATATTCCATGTTCGTTTCCACTCGATAAAATTTAGACGGGATAGCGGTTTTGTGCGAGCATATTGATAATCGGCGTAAGAGACATATCTGAAGCGATAATGTAAAACACATAAGCATACGATCATGCAAATAATTAAATAACAATAATATTGTAACCTTTTGATAAAACAATATTAATTGAAACCTCAATCGCCCGAGGAATCCCACATGCAAGCCACGGCGTGGGGCGTTCGCATGAACCCGACCCCGACGAGACTAAAATATACCTTTTAGTGGTTTAATTTCAATCCATGTCGACTTATCCTTATGACAAATGAAATTAATGATTGGACACTAGACCACATCACTATATGAGAAGGGACTTGGCGGGGAAGTTGTGCTTGGTGATGTCTAAGCATTGACCACAATTTTAACGAAGATGAATTCTTAGAATTGGTATACTCACTCGGACCATACGGCTTCCAATTCAAATTCTTTTGTTATCTCATTTTATATCTATCTCTAGAGAACTTATGAAAATCGCACATGCAAGCCCGCGTGTGAGGCGTTTACATGAAACTCCCACTACTCGATAGATTTAAAATGTTTTATTTAGAAATCTCATCTAACAAACTTATGATAAGCAGTCGCAAAACAAGCCAGCGTGTGGGCGTTTACTCACAGTCGTCTCACTTTGTTTAGAGATCAAAAGTGGAAGTCTTGACATTTTAATTTGAAAAATTAATTTGTCGGGTTGCTTGCTTAGTCTTTTTATTCAAAGGTTTGTCCATGCAGATCACGTAATCTAGCATGCTTTTCTATAGAACTCAACATGTAAAACATGCTCGCAAATTCTAAAATATGCTTGATAAGCGATAAACCTAGCATGCTTACTATGCGCATCGATTACGTAAAACACTTAAGGTTTGTCAGCGTAATATAAACATACATAACATACTCTTGCGTAATTTAAACATCCACGACATGCATATGAGCGATAAAAATAAAATAAAGCGTTCGTAGCGGCCCAATCGTGAAACACGTACATTTAAATCTAATCTATTACATAGATTTACAAAATGCAATAAACTTCAGCAGACACCGTCGCGTGCAGGCACGGACGGTTAACAAATGGGCCTCGCGTGCGAGCGCGGAGGAAGTGCAGGAAAATGCGGACGGGTCGGCCCAAGAAGTCTGGGCAGCGCTGGAGCGAAGCCGGTCCTTGGCGCCCGGCCTCGCGCTTGCCGCGTCTTTCGCCGCGGGCTGCCTGCCATCGCTAATGGCCATGACCCGTCGGCTGCGCGTCTTGTGACCACGCCCAGCGAAACGTCTTTCAAAGACATCGTCGCCCGGCGGCATACCTCGCGACCGTGAGTACGCTCGCATGGCCGGGTTTCTTGTGAGCGTAGCCGTCGCCCGTACTTCGCCGGCGGCGCGCACCTCGGGTAATCCCGCGACCATGACTCGCTAGCTAGCGCCGAGGATCTCGCGAGCAGCGCCCGTCGCCGCCCTCGCGATCGCCCTAGCGACGCGAGACTTCGCTTCATGAAACCACCGAGGCTGCCAGTTCTACGCATTTTTCGCGTCGTTTAGTTCTTGTTCGTTAGATCTTCGTTCTTTTTACGGATAAGATTTACATGATAAAATCTAATCTAACCACGGATTTTCGGTGGTGTAAAAACAAAACCAACAAAACAATGAGCGAGCCACGATGAGCGACAAATCCACAATTATTAAGCAGCGTAATAATCAATGAATTAATCGATAGGCAGACTACGATCCTACGATACGATTCAATAGGGAAAAGCGTATGTTAACCCGCCCAGAGGATCCGTCTTGGGTGTTTAATTCACCATACATTGATTATAAACCTAGCATGCGTCTATATAATTAAAGTGCGACACGTTAGGGGTTTTCGTGTTTACCTTTGGATGCGTCGAGGTGGATCGAGCAGGATGAGCGGATCGAGCGGATCGGACTCGTGCTTTGACATACGGGCTGTATCCGGGTTGCCCAATCTCCAGCGTCGAGTGAGGACGATCTATGGAGAATGCTTGGAAAATCGCTGATGATCTCTCGACTTAAAGCTCGCGAAAATTTTCTCTGCTAATGATGAGATGGCCAGAAATTGTGTTGTCGATATGTGAGCATTAACTGAACTTTATCTCATACATTATATTTATAATGCACTACCTTAATCTATATGGAATATTACCATAATCTATATGGAATATTACCATAATCTATATGGAATATTACCATACTCTTAGGATTATTTCCATACTCTTAGGATTATTTCCATACTCTCAATTATTACCATAATCTTATATGGAAAGGATCTATGCATATACCATAAATATAATTATATCCTTGTGGATAAAGAGAATAAAATCTTGCGATTGAGAGCATGAGGCGCCAGATTTTTGGCTACGAAGGCTGGATGGGTCAGAGGATCAAATCACAGAAATAAAAATGGGCTCAAATAATTAATTATCTTATGTTCACCCAAACATAAATTAATTTATAAACATTTATTGATTCTACTAGAGAACAAATGTTAACTTACCCATTTATTATCGAGAGTTGAGTCGGACTTGTATTTAAATACGAATCCCGTATTTAAGATATCGACATCCTATAATTATTTATAGCATCATTGCTTAAAAATTAATCTCTTTAATTCCTTAGTAGTACATCACTTATTATTGTGTTTGAGCTAACTCGAGCATGGTTTAGTATAACAAACATTTTAGCTCTAGGGGCGTCATCATCCTAGCGGATCGGTGACTCGATACGAGGTAACTAGCGCTGATCTGACTGTACAACCCGAGATCGAAGAATCTTGGGTTATCTATGTAATCCCATATAAGTCAAGTGATGGTTAGTAACTCATATTCATCTAAAACTTTATCGATGTTTAGATCAATGCAAAGTCACGAGATCTAGGTTCCTCCGGCGTCGGAATAGAAGAACTCTCTTGTGATCCTATACGTCGAGCGTAGCAGCAATGGCAACTCAAGTCGAGTCTTCTTATCTATTTGCCTAACCGACAACTCGTCACTTAAGTTGTCTCGTGAAAACCTTTTATATCTCATTAACACCATCATACAGACACGTGATCTTCCACACCTTGTATAATCTAACTTTTGTATGAGGTAATATGACAACATATGTAATCAAGTAAATAATTCACATAGAAGATTGTAATATTGATAACATAAAATTTGTATACAAGCTCAACAAAGCGCTTTCGATATCGCAATCGACAATGTGTTCTTCTTCGTAGTCGTGAAGAACCAGATCTCGGTGACTTCGATGATCTAAACATCGATAGAGTTTTAGTGAATATGAGTTACTACCATCCTTTGACTTGTTATGGGTAGAGGTTACATAGTAACCCAGATTCTCCGCATCTTGGGTTGGGTCTTGTATGTCACTGCTAGTTATACATGTCAGTCACCGTATCCGTTTAGGATGATCGTCCCTTAAGGAGCTAAATGTTTTTATACTAAACCATGCGGTTGAGTTAGCTCAAGATACAATAAAAGATTGAGTGATACTACTTAAGAATAAAGTATTAATTTTTAAGCGATCAGTCTATAAATAATTAATGATGTGGATATCTTAAATCGGGATTCGTAATGTTTAAATGCAAGTCCGCTCAACTCGATAATAAAGGGTAAGTCTAACATCTTTTCTCTAGTGATGAATCAATAAGTTTATAAATTAATTTATGTTACGTGAACATAAGATAATTAATTATTTGAGACCATTTTATTCCTTGATTTGATCCACAGATCCCTCCAATCTGCTAGTGAAAATCGGCCCCATCTTCTCTAAGGATGATTTTATTCTCTTTATCCCAGAAGGATATAATTATATTTATGGTATATGCACTAGATCCTTTCCATATAAGATTATGGTAATAATCCCGAGAGTATGGTAATAATCTATAGAACTAGATATGGTATTTCCATATAGATTATGGTAATTACCAGGATTATGGTAATTTCATAGGGATTAAGGTAGTGCATTATAAATATAAGGTATGAGATAAAAGTCTAGGTTAATGCTTCATTTGTAGTCCACATCTTTCTATAGAATGAGGGGAGAGATTTCTCAAAATTAGTAGAGGTTCAGGGGGATTTTCGAGCATTCTCCGTAGATCGTCTCACCGCGGCTTGGAGATTGGGCATCGACGATCACGTCAGAGGTCAAGCACGAGTCCCGATCCGTTGATCCATTCGTCTTGCTCTCATGACCTCTCGAAAGAGTAAACAGCGAAAACCCTACGTGTTGCACATTATTATAGACGCATACTTTAGATAATCAATGTATGGTGAATTAAACTACCCAGATGATCACTGGCGAGGTTAACAAACTGCTTTCGACTTGGTATCGTAGCTACGGATCGAGATCTGGCCTGCTTGATTAATTCAGATTTATTATCGGCGTTTAGTGTGTGGATCATCGTTCATCGTGGCTCGTTATGTTTTTTGTTCGTTTGTTTTTACACCAGAAAATCCGATGGTTAGATTAGATTTTATTATGCTAAATTTATCAAAAGAAGAACGCACGAAAACGAAGAACGAAACGACGAAAAACAGCCTCTCTCCGGTCTCTGCGGGGAGTTCCAGCTCCGACCTGGTCGCAGGAGCGTCGCGAGGCGCGAGCGGGCTGCGTTCGCCGATCCTGGCGCCTGCGCGAAGTCTGTGTCGGATTGACCCGCGAGCCTTGGCCGGCTGACGCAGGTATAAACGGCGTGGCTGACTCCCGGCGAAGGCTTCAGCGTGACCGGCAGTGCGCGCGCGAAGTGGTCTCGGCGAGACCTCGCGCTTCGCGGGGTCGCTGGGGTGCCGCGTCGTCGTCGCTTATAGCGACGTCGCCGGTAGACCGCGAGAACGCAGGCGGCGGCGACAAAGAGCTGTGGCTTGCGCTAGCCTTTCAGCCTGATTCAGCCTGGCCCAGAGATAACGAGCCCACAGCCCGCACCTCAGATTTTCGGTCGCTGCCATTCGACGCGAGGCCCATGTTGTTGAATCGGTCGCGCCGAGGCTGGGTTGTAGAGTTTAATTTATTTGTAAATCTATGTAATAGAGTTATGAAATGTGCAGGTTTCACGCATTGAGACGCTTGTGAGCGTTTTATTTTATTTTATCGCTTCATATGCATGTCGTGGATGTTTAAATTGATGCAGATGCTTTATGTATGTTTATATTCGCTAAGACAAACTTTTAGTGTTTCGTAATTGGAGCGCATAGTAAGTATGCTAGGTTTTCAGCTTTATCAGACGTATTTTAGAATTTACTGAGCATGTTTTATCATGTTGAGTTCATAGAAAAGCATGCTAGGATTACGTGATTGCATGGAATGACCTTTGAATAAAAAGTAGAAGTAACCAACAATATTATTTTTCAATTAAAATGTCGAGACCTCCACTCTTCGATCTCTAAACAAAGATATAGATCATGAGTAAACTGCCCATCACCGCGGGCTTGCTTGCACTGCTTATCATAAGTTTGTTAGATGAGATTTCTAAATAGAACTTTTAAATCTATCTGAGTGGAGTTCAGTGTACGCCAGCGATCGCTGCATTTGGCTACATGATTTTCATAAGTTCTCAGTAGATAGATATAAAACGGATAAAAAGAATTTGATTGGAAGCCGGATGTCGTTAAAGTGAGTATCGCAGATTCTAAGAATTCATCTATTGTTAAAATTGTGGTCATGCTTAGACGTCACCTCAAGTACAACTTGAGTCCATGCTGGATAAAGTGATGGGTTCAGTAAGGTCAATCAGTTAATTTCATTCATGTATGGGATAAGTCATGACTGGATTGAAATTAACGCACTAAAGGTATATTTTAGTTCAGTCGAGGGGTTCTGTAAGCCTACACTTTGCAGCGTGGCTTTAAGATGAGATTCCTGAGGCGATTGGGTTTAGATTAATATTGTTTTATCAGTTCAATATTATTAAGTAGATTATTCATCACGATCTATGTTAGTTTTACATTATCGCTTTCGTGAGTATGTCTCTTACCGACAATCAATATGTACAGCACAAAATCCGGTTATCAGGTCGAATTTTGTCGAGTGGAACGAAACATGAGAATATGTTCTTATCAAGAATCATGTTTGTTCACCGCTACTCCTAAACCACGACTGCCTCACTTCGTTGGCCGACTAATGACATGAGAGATCATGGACTTTGAATAAGTCAAACAACATGGCTAAATTTATATGATGACTCGATGTCAAAGGCTTGCAGGCATGCATCGGTCATGGTAGACGCGCCGATATTTGGTCAAGTCCGAGAATAAGTTCTAGGCAGGTCGATTCGACACTCGCTTCCCACATGAGAGAAATCTTAGCGTGTAAGATGGAAGAAGGAAGTTCGTCCATGAGCATGTCTCCACATGACTCATCTCATGGATAGTCTGACCGCGTTAAGGAGGGAGGTTGACGCGGCCAAGGTCGCTCATCCCAATCCCGCTCTTCGAAGTCTTTTGAGAACTTTCAGGCGAATGCGATCAGAGCAAGACCAGTTTACACTTAGTCATTGGTTTGATCTCGTTGCTTTGCGGAAGGAGTTATGGGAAAGGAGCACTGCTCTTGCTAGCAGCATCTAAGGGCCCAAATTTTCACGCATTGAAATGGAAAGAAAAGGGCAAGGTGGTAGAGGCGGAAATAGCGTGAGTAGGGAAGCAAGAACATGGTTGCCCTGGAGCTTGAAGAAGCAAAGAAGCAGAGCAAGTGCTTCAAGTGCTGAGCGGGTGGACAGGCCAAGTGCCCATGCTCAGGAAACTCAATGCTGGTTGCTTTATAACGAGAAACATGCTTTGCAACTGACTACCCAGTTCTTGGTAGTAGACTCTGCGAATCGCCAGTCATGTTTGTTACCGCTGGGGCCGCAGACAGGGAAGTCTGTTTGATGGCGAGATAACGATTCCCGGCATAGCGCGACGAAGTGTCGTTGCATGGAGATGTTCTATGTGTAGACAGCAGTTTAGTTTTGAAAGCGCTTATATGTGCCGGTTTCATGGGAACCTTGTTTCGTTTCAATTATTTACTCTGGATATTCTGTTATTTGATAGTGGTGTTTCTATCATAGAAATGAGAATGTCTGTGTTGACTATATAATCGCTTATATCTTTATTTACATGAACATAGTACCTATAGTATGTAGGATCTTCAGTCAGAACCCAAAAGAAAGTTTTCTCCAATTGATGACCTATTTTCCAACGGCATCTTAGTATTAGGTCACATCAATCTAAATAGATCAAAGCCGCTAAGAATGGAGCTGCTGGGAATCTCACGGTGATCGCTACGGCCTCTGCGAAATCTAGATAAGGAAGATGTTTACGCACCCAAAGCGAAGCGGTTATAGAGCAAGAAATGTTGGAGTTAGTCATTCACTATGTGGTACCGATGTCCACACAAGCTCAATGCAGGTACAGCGTATTTTGTCACTTTCGACGTGACATTATCGAGGTCGGATCATCCGTATTCAACTCGCATAGTCCGAATGCTTTTAAATTCAAGAAGTTTAGCTGAAATGGAGCGAGCTAGGTAAAGTATCAAGTCATCAGGCTTCGATCGCATGTATGGCGAATACCTCAGAATCAGTTTATGGACTATCACAGTGAAGTGGGATTACGCTCCCAACGATTCACTCGGCAAACACCACAAAAAAATGGTGTGTCGAGCGAAGTAAATAGACTCTTTTCGAAATGGTTAGATCTATGAGAAGTTATGCTACATTGCTATTTCGCTCGGGTATGCATGAGAACGGCATACTTGCTAAATCTAGTACCCCCAAGTCTCGAAAAGACCGCATTTCGAAGTTGTGGTTCTGCGAGCCGCGTTTAAACCACATAAAGGATTGGCCAAAGGACCGATCGTGTCTGAACAAGAAGCCGTGACAAGTCTGGAGGCTAGATCGACGCAAGGTCGCTTTTGTGGCTATCCTAGAGGAACGAAAGGTGTTATTCTACATTTCTAGGATCGGTGAGGTCTTATTACACTAATGCCGATTTTCGAGAGATTATCATGAAAATCATAAGCCATTAAGTTGAAATCATTTAGCAAGATTAGAAGATGATCGATTCCACCACCGATTAGCTTAGGCGAGATGTCGAGTTCAGTGGAGGGATCGACACCAGAATCAGAATGGGTGAAGTAGGTCAGTTCACTGGATATGCCAGCCGCTAATGTGTACCACATGACAAGTTGTGCAAGTATAGAGAACCACAAGTATCTCTGCACTCCACCAGATCTTGTGCACATCAGAGAACCTGTCGAAGTAAACAGTGGGAGGTTGTTCGACGCCGAGCGTATTTATGTTCGATGGGTGACCTTGGTTTAGTCCGAGACAGACTACGATGCAATAGTCGACCCATGGACATACAGAGGCATCAGATATGTGATGCAAGATGGACCCGCTATGGACTTAGAAATGAGTCCATAGCGCATGGATGAATGAAAGACACTCTACCCGTGATGGCGGGAGCCATGGTAGTAAGTGGATACAGAGAGGAAGAGAGATTCAGATGGAGAGGTTTGACTTTAAAGCCGGGCAATGGCGAAAGGGTA